>JAOXYF010000022.1:5694777-5736896 GCA_028565775.1 Sternarchorhynchus goeldii
CATAAGCAAGTCTAACAATAGTGGCCTCATCTTGAGCCAGGTGTGCAATACCAGGCAGTATGTATTCTGGGTAGATGCTATTTCCTGCTCCAGTCTCACAATCACCTCCACTTCCAAACCCCCAAATCTAGAATTACTAACACTGACATACTGTACACTTCCATTTGTGTACTTTCATTTCATTATGGTGGGGATAGGATGCAAAGGTCACAGGTAAAAGATCTTCTAAAATATCTTAGAGGGGAATAGAGTATACCTGTCCTAAAACACAGATGTTATGTTACTCACAGCTGGTTCAGGTGTTAAAGTGACTAAGAAGTTCAAATAGGGTTCTGCAAGTCCAGGTTAAAGTGGCAGAGCTGTCTGGTGTTGGAAATATAGATCATCTAACCTTGTAAATACTAGCCCAGACCCTTCTAGGCCGCAGAAACACCACCTTTGCAGGAAATGTCACTTTCGTTATTCCAGGAAGTATGAGCCACATGTGGACAGTTAAAATGATCCAGTGATGCAGTGGTGCCTGTGTTAGCATCGTAAAGAACCCTGCTATGGCACAGGGGAAAAGACCTGATCTAAAATTGATGAAACTGTTTTAAAATATACGTCAGTGTGCAAAGAGTACATGACAGGGTGTGTTATGAGTTACAGCCTCTGTGGTCACTCTTGTCCGACACACTGCCAGGGCCCTGGACGACCCCCTCAGTTCAGACAGCAAAGTTCCTTTCTGTTCAGCCCTCACAAATCTGCAAATTAGTGCTGTCAAAGTCACCGTTCTTAGAGCACAGTGCCAGACCAGGACACAGAAGGCTCTGAGATGGAGGTTATGTTTTTTGGAAACAGTAAAAGGAAGCAGGGAAAAAGGGGAAGATTGAAAGGGCAGAAAGAATGCTGAGCAAGGTAGGAGATACAACAAAGGAGATACAACATAGAAGTTCTACAGAACAAGAGCAAAATCCCTTTGCCGTACATAAATGTCCTCGTCCTCATTCAGGGTCATGGTGTGGCTTCTTCACTGGTGTTATTATTGACGCTTTGTGTATAAGCGTGGCACTATAGCTCTCTTTATTAGGGATTTGTTTTGAAAATGTAACGTGTTCAGTGTGTACAGCACTGGCAACAGTTGCAGACTGTGTGTAGCCGTGGTGTTTAAGAGCAGCACGGCATATGCAAGCTCTCATTCCATCTTTTTCATATCGGGTGAAGTGAAAGGGTGTGTGAGTCAAAATAATACATTTCAAATGTTCCGACATCAGTTTTTGCCGACAGATGTGACACATCCAGGTTTAAATGTGTCTCATAGTCATTTAAATGCTGCAAATCCTTATTTTCCTAAACATCAGACAGGTGCAGACAGTTTGACATGGCTGCTTCCGTTCATTCAGAGACTCTCCCACTGAAAATAATAGATACCGTGAGCACGTTCTGTGCTAGTTTTGATCATTATAAACCAGTGTTTCCTAGCTAGCTCAAGTGCTTCTTCATATTGTCAGGTATTATTTTCTCCTTAATAGTTACCCAAGAGCTACCTGTGATAGCTAACTGTATGCTAACCTGTGATTGCTAACTGTATGCTAACCTGTGATAGCTAACTGTATGCTAACCTGTGTGCAATAGCTACATCATGA
The DNA here is from genome assembly GCA_028565775.1 of Sternarchorhynchus goeldii. Lineage (NCBI taxonomy): Eukaryota > Metazoa > Chordata > Actinopteri > Gymnotiformes > Apteronotidae > Sternarchorhynchus > Sternarchorhynchus goeldii. Next base: position 5,696,403 of record JAOXYF010000022.1, read on the forward strand.
CAGGCCATTTGAACGAATACCTTTATACATTATCTGCCATTGCACAGTGGTGGATCCACTGGCAAAACTGCTTGCAAATCTTCTAGCTCGGTGATCTATCTCTAATTCATTATTTTCTGTAATTTAAAACTATGGTATTAAATATTTTCCACTCTCTCCTGGCAACAGTATGTTGGTGTGTGTGCATGCAGTATGTTTTGTGTGTGCCCGCGTCTGTTGAGTGTGCATACATGTGTGCTGTAGTCCGTGTGCTTAGAGTCTCCACCCTGACAGTGCGTGGCATTAACATTCATATTATGGCAGAAGGTCATCAATCTGATAATTGCTGTTTTGCTATTTAATTCTGACACTGAGTCAAAGCAATTATCTGAGTTATTTTTGAAATCTGGCGGAGGGTTGCACTGAAGTGTGTGCCAGAGCGTGGGTGTGCTTGGATGGATCTCGATGACTCTCTAATGAGCTGGGTATGTTTGGATGGATGGGGCTGTTACAAGATTCCGATCCCTTATCAGACAAACTCATTTGCACGCAAATATTGCTGCTGCAACGTGTTCTACATAAAAGGCAAGCACTGGGACCCTGGAGAGGACCGTCTGCTTTTGGCCGACTGCCCATCTTCCATAGTAGATTTGGTAAGAGGTGCGGGGCATTGGTGTTAGAATGGCATGTGTAGCTTCTACGGATACATTTGCAGATGATTACATAAGCTTGATTCCCAACAGCAGGCGTACGTAAAGATTACAGAGTATCGCTTTGAACAAGCTCTCTTACAGCTGACCCAAAAACGTCAGTCCTATGCGTGATTATTGTAGAAAACAACCTCAGATTACCAACAGGCCAAAGAAATGGTGTTTTTAAATTGTTTAAATAATTCATAATGTGCGTTTTTATATTTCTTTAATAATTTTAATAATGGAGTTTTTATATTATCTTAATAATTACTTTAATCTATTTTTAATCTCTGTAAGCCCCCCTCCCCTCTCCATGTATTTTCTAGTGCTTGAACACACTTGTTTATATTCTGTTGCCTTGGCCACCAGGGTGTCTTGAGTTGATGGGCTCGTGGTGTGTGCCTTGGAGGCAAGCTGAACATGCTAACTGCAGCAGTAGCAGTGAAGCAACAGGCTGATTAGCAACACGTGCCTGTAAGGCAGAGGTGTACTCACACAGCGCAGCCCTGCCAGGCTGCTGGGCAGTGGGCTTTCTGCTGGGATTTCAACAGTCTTGTAACAGCCTTTACGAAATTGCTACTTATTTGTTTGTGTGTGTGTGTGTGTGTGTGTGTGTGTTTTTATGTGTGTGTGTGTGTGTGTGTGTGTGAGTAAGTCACAGAGAAAGAGAGAAAGTAGAGCTGTTACATTTACCTTTATGTAGATTAAAAGTGTACATATATCTGTCTGTGAACAGAGGAGGGTTCACACCAGCCACTTATGTTCCGACTGCTGTGCACGAGCGTTAATATACACATTTAATATCCACACCCCACTCCCTGCAAAGCAATCATATTAACTGTATTCATTATTACAACAAATACCTATATAGACCTATAAATAAAAGTCCACCTCACATGGTTGGGAGAGCAACTCTGAGAGAGATAGCATGTCAGTGTTCATAATAGCCTGTTCCAGTAATTATGAATCTTCAGAGGTGGTCCATGCTCACATTTAGTCTTGAATATTAGAGGATATATTAGCATCAAGTCTAATTACATTTTACTCCTTGATAAAGGAGCAAACCAGACAAGATTTAGTAGCTATCTTAGCAGAGGCGCTCTCTGCCACATTTGTTTCTGTCAAAACTAAAATGATTTCTAGCCAGCCACTTGTTAAAAGCTACTCTCTCTAGAGGCCATCCAAAACCGATAGTCTCTGAAGCAATACTGCTGTTCGCTGCACTGGGGCCCTGTGCATCTTGACTCCCAGTTCTGGGCCTCTGCTGCCTGGGTTCTTGCTCTTTGTTTTGAGTGCCGTTTTCTCATCCACTGCTTAAGTGTCCATCCCTAATTCCATTATGTCCTTCCGTCTCTTCTCATTTAGCCCATCTAACAAAACTATCCATTTTTATGCTCATTTATGTGAGCAGATTATGCTGGGGGTGGTGTAACAGCTGTGCAAATATTACTGGATGTTTTTGACTTCAATTTATGATTGTTATAATATTACTCTAACTAAATTAAATAGATTTTACTGTGATTTCATTACATTTGAAATCTGTAATATTTTGCTTGCGGTGAAAGTGGTTATGGACACAGGCGCACACACGCGCACACACTCGCACACATGCAGAAACAAACACACACAGAAACACACACACACACACACATCTTTTTTTATTGAACAACTGGCAACTCCTCCAATTTTTCTAGTGTTTGTAAAGTTTGAGGCAAGCTGCACAATCAAATCCCGGAGATTCAGGAGGCCGGGGTCTATGGGAGACTGTGCCATTAGATCAGTGCACGTCTCTGGACCAGATCCAACACGTTAAGGCTCTGAACTTTATACAACTGATATAAAACGGTATATAATGGGACCCAGCTATATATTTTTAGATTTGTAATTGGTGATTATATCTTATTACAATCTCATTTAGTTTTCATTTGCAAACAATGCAAAGTTTTTTAATTTATAGTGAGAAGAGTCTGAGAAGACACCGTGTCCCTTGTGGCCTCTATATATGCAGATAAACACATTTAACTAATCGTACAGGATCCAAAGGTCCCTGTGGAACCCATAACCCTAGAAATTCTAAGACTAATTTTTGCTGGACAACTCCTAACATCCCAGTCTAATCTCTCTGTCCCTTTCTCTCTCCTGCGGTTAATTGTGACATTACTCTTTTACCATCATTAAAGCTACACATCACATTGTTCTACAGACAATTTAATTAAGAAAATAATTACTTTGCTTTAAATAATTGCAGCGTCTCTGTGAAATGGATGGCATCTGTGTGTGTGTTGAGTCAACATGCACTCCGTTCTCCCAAATTCTCATTACGGCTCCATTCTGAGCTAAGCACAATGTCACACCCGAGTCCGTTAACATTTTAGGCACAGCTATATCACAGACTTTTATCTTTGTTAATATTTAAAACTGTTTACAGAACTAGATTTACTTTTTTAAATTTCCGTCATAGTTTTTCAGTAAATTAACTGTTTCACAATGTTTTTGGTTTAACTCTATGACATTAACAGGGCTTAGAACAGCTCTCTTACTTCCAGGGCAATACCTTTTTATTAACACCATCAGCTGAGAGCACACCAGCACTTGTACTGCAGTGTGACTGTTAACAAACAGTGAAACTCCAGTCCTGTATCTCACACCTACAGTATACAGGTAACAGTTGGTGATGACAGAGATGCTCTTTAAACTGCACAGGCTTTTAGATCTGCTCTAATTCCACTGATCATAGTCTCCCTGTTGCGTTTAGTGTCTGTGCTCTTGCATTACAGCAGACAATCAGCTGCCACCCTGCTGTTTACTCTCATTCTACACTTCACCCAGGTTAGACCCAGTCACATAAAAATCGCCCTCACGTGAGCGTTAAATTCAGCCAGGACTGCTCATACTCATCGCATGGTTAGAAGTACACACCTCGCGCTCTACTGTCTCATAAGCAAATATCTTGCAGCAGATCTAAGATGGACTCTGTGCCAATGCTGTGAATTAAATTACTGGAAATTTCCCCCCTATTTCCCCTAAACCAAACAGTCTGCCTCAAAGCTCAGTGAGATAAAGATAAGCAATTTGACACACTGCATGTGGTAAAGGGATAAGGTTCAAACAGCATCAGTGCTAATACGATTTGAACGATAAGGAATCAATTATGACTTTAACCCCTTCACCACATCAATATCAAGCAGTCTCTTTGTTCTCATCTGAGATGCTTGATCTTGATCAGTCTTAGGCTGCCTCAAAACATAATATTACTATTATTTAGGTAACACTGGAATTTAATCTCGCTTTGCAGTGAAATTACTGCTTAGTGTAAAAAAAGCACTACATACTTTAAAAGATGCTATTTATTTATTCAAAACTAACTAGATTGTATAAAACGGGTGATAAATACTAACACAACTAAAAAACATTTATCACATAACTTAGTTTTAGCAAGAACGGCTTTTAAGAGAAGGGATAACGGGTTTTAAGGGGAGGGATTACATTAAGGGAAAGGATAAACGACAGGTCATAAATCATGCGCAATTATGCTTCTCTTGTCTGTGATGAGGTATTATAATCACCTTATAGATTGCAAGCAAAAGCACATATTTAAGCTGCTGTGCATTCATTCGTTTTGCATTTTAAATAGATGGAATACGATAAACGCTCAAATGAGCGAACCTCATTTGTTTAGGAAATATACCTTTAGACACCTTTGGTAACGTTTAACCTAAATTGGAGTTGTGATTATCATATTAGCATGCCGGCACATACGAGTTTGGCTCTGTACTGTATAAGGCTAGCAGTTTGGCTAAAAAAAACTTACTTGCACTTCCATGCAAATACAGAGCAGCCATGTAGCTATCTTAACACAGACACTCTGCCACGTACGTTTCTATCGAGGCTAAAATGGTTTCTAGCTAGCCACTTGTTAAAAGCTACTCTCTGGGGAGGCCCTCATCCTAAACAGTATCTTAGCCTAACTGCCTTTGCCTCCTCAACGGTGATATTTTTCAATGAGGTTTTTCTTCCTCTGTCTGAGTTCTTATTTTCATTTGCCCATTACTGACTTAAAGTAAATCAATAAAGTAAAAAAAAAAAATCTAACTCTGATTTCGCGCAGAGCATCCACACTGGTGATTACAAAGGGAAGACTTGTTTTATTAATGCACTGATTTTTATTTTTTTTGTTGTGTAAAACATGGTGCATTCTCTATGGATTTACCTTCTATTGTGCTGTACTGGGCTATTCTGTGTCAGGGAGAGCTCTACGGACCTACAAAAGACGGAGGCAGGAATGCCGAGCTCGGAGGGAAAAAAGGACACGTTTATTTTGGTTTCGGTTTTACACCGATAACAGCGACATTGATACTCACGCACACGAAGGAACAACAGCATCGACATAGACCGATAAACACTCGGGGACAAACACACGCTTATATACGCTCACCCTTAGCGAGAAACGAGTAACACTAACATCCACGAGACCCACAAGAAGCACTCCGCCTACACCACACACCGATGTACACACAGACACACACACATCCAACAGGAACAGGAACACACCTCCACACAGACACGCCCACACGGATAAGACAGGGGGAGGAGGCCAGGGCGGCCACCGTGACAACCTGTATTGTATAAAATATGTTATAAATTTCAACATAACTGAAAAGCATTCATCATATAATTGATCACTTTATCCAGTAGTTGTTTAAATAAAGGGATATGATAACAGATAATTGATTACAGTCATTAATCTTGTAAGGTCATAAACCTGTCTCCCTGTCTCTATGATTTGGGTGAAACACTTTAGTTACTCAGACCTCTCACATGTATTTACATTAGAACAGGTATTATTGCTCTCAGCATTGTGCTTGTTTTGGTGTGTCTCTAGTTGTATTTTGTATTGGTCAGCAGTGGAAAAAAGACCCCAGTGAAATTATCTCAAATACCAAAATAAACTGCATTGATAAATTATTCAAAATCAGATGAAATTTGGTTGTTAGCTCTGCGGTAAACACACTTCTAAGAGGGCATGATCAAACTTGAGATGAATCTCACCCAATGAGAAGATGTCCTGATGGTTAGCACTGGATAAAAAAAGAATGACATCATCTGAATTACTTAATTAATTAAGTAGGTAATTAAACACATACATTAAACACAACTGCCAAATCAATGCACTGATACTGCCCTGATATTAATTACACCACAGATAGAATGCCCTTCACCTGGGATGATTTTAAAATGACTGCATGCTCCATACCACAGATATTCTGGCCAGATTGGGTTCCATAACACAGCAGGCAAGGCTGGGTGGTGTGTCTGACGGCTGCTGCTACGTTTCGGCTGATCAGTAACATTTACCGTCATTCAGCAACTCTGTCCCGTCCTCTCTGCATCCCTGCACAGATGAAAACCTGAATGAAAGGGCTCTGTCAGGGGCTGGCATGTGCAGCAGTCACATCCGAGCTGCGGGGGATCGGAAATAACCGTTGAGCCATCCAGCCCATAGCGATTCAGAGCAGGGAGTCGCATTACTGCCAGAGAGAATTACACACAGAGAGAAATGGTGAGATGGGGGATGAATGGTGGCACATTCATCGGAGTTATCATTTATTCATCTATTAGTGTTTCATTAGACTGATCTGAGATCAGAGCATTTGCAGAGCAGGGAAACTTGAGAAACTGCTGCAACAAAATCACTGACAGCATACTAAAGGGTGACAGACACAATTTAAATACTTACTGAGGTTTGCAGAAGGAGAGATACTTTTTCCTCCTCCTCTACCCTCTCTGTGTATTTCTCTCTCTCTCTCTCTCTCTCTCTCTCTCTCTCTCTCTCTCTCTCTCTGTCTCTCTCTCTGTCTCTCTCTCTCTCTCTCTGTCTCTGTCTCTCTCTCTCTCTCTCTCTCTCTCTCTCTGTCTCTGTCTCTCTCTCTCTCAGAGGACATGCTGATTGGATGCCTCTTTAATATTTCATGCCTGTTCATGCATGGTGCTGGAAACTGGCACTCCTGGTCTGGTTTCTAGAACATAGACATGACTTGCTTGAACCTCATTACACAAGAGAGACTAATGCCTGTCTTAAAAATGTCTTAAAAAATATGTTCGAATGAAGATTCTAATGTTGGGTCCATTCATTTGACCAGCCACATGTATTAGTGGATTAGACAGAGTGGTTTGGCTTTACCTACTTAGAAATCCCCAGCAGGTAAAAAAAAATTCTCCCATTAAAAAAAGAAAATAAGAATATTTTTTCTGCTGCTTTTCCCTTGTGCTATAGTACACTGAACTAGTGAAACATAAAGTAGAAAAGCAGGTTGCTAGAAACTGAAACTTGCCCTAAAAATTCCATAACCAAACTGATGGATATTTTAAGGGCAACATTCCCAGACTCCCATGGTGTATGTGATTCAACTCACAGTGCAGAATGCTGTGGACTTCTGAGGTAGTGCACTAGTGTGCTCTCTGTATACGGAGGCCATTGTCCCTAGCAGTAATGCCAGAGAAAATATAGCCACAGGCCTCCAGGACCACCTCACTACAGTCCAAAACAAACAACTGGAGTCTGGAAATGTATTAGAACTAGAACTGATTTGATTGTCTCTCAGATTGTGTCTTTAAACATCGCAACATTGATTTAATTGGCAGTTGCAATATCCACAGTATTCAATATATAAAAAAAGCATTGACCTCCTGATATCATCTAGACCTGAATCGCACACCACCAGTTCCCCAGTGGTCTCAGGGCTTCATTATTTTCTTAAGTGTGTATTGTTTATGTTATGCAGATGTCACAGCTCTGGTACATGGTACGGATATGAAGCAGTGTTGGCCCTAGTGGTGAAGGGTGGTGATCTTCCTGTAACATCATCCAGGGTGTGGAGCACCAGGCTTTGACCTTTAACGAGCTGAATTAACATAAGTAGCAGAGTGAGTGTGGCCTCTGATCATGGAACCATCGCAGTGCTGCTACGTTGTGCTGGAGGTGGACCCCATTAACTCCCAGGGCCGCTCGTCCTCAGAGATGGTGCTGGGCTGGGTTACTGAATCATAGCTCAAATCCATGGCAACAATGGAGGTTTAGAAGCCCATGCTGCGATGTTGTGTCATCCGGGAATCCTGTGGCATGCATTGTGAAAGGTGCAGTGAAAGAGAGATAAGGTCTGCAAATTGTGTATGGATTAAAAGGACCTCGTTGGTCTTAAATGAGGATCTTCAGGACACTGCAGTCAATGGCGTGAACAACCATGAATTGTCCTTCTGCGAGATGACTGACGTGGTCCTCACCTTTGGCTAAGACAGAGCCTAATAAAAAGCTAATGATCTGACCTAGCACTGCCACAGGGAGACTCTGGGGTGACAGTTATTACTGGGGATTTACAGGCATCACCTAAATGTCAATGTTTATAACAATGTATGCAGAATCCGCTGGTCTCTGATAGTGTCTTATTCTCTTGAGTAAATATGGACTCTGTTTACTGGGATTATGTTAAGGGTCAAAGTCAGGCACTATGTGCACATGCATAAACTGTCATTAACTCTGTGCAGAAAAGTGCCATGAAAGTGAATAAAACAGATTCTACATCAGAATTTCAAAATCCTTGTACTTGCTGGTAATATTTACACTGGTTTTTACGTTTGGTTTTCATTTGGAGCTAAAATAGTCCGAATACTTTATACACATTAAAAAACCCTTTTACTAATTAAAGCTTTGCCATTTAAATATTTAAATATTTACACCAAAAGTCATGAGAAAGTTCAGCATTATCTTAACCCAAGGCAAACTTTGGTTAAACCCAAAACATCTAAAATACACGAGCTGAATCAGTTTTAGTTCCATTTCACATGGGAAATGATTTTCATTCTGAACAGTATGTTCATTCATAAAACCTTCATTAACACTTAAAAACTCAGTCCTAATGAGTTGTTTACTTTACAAAGGTGTTTTCCCCAGGAACACACTGACCTTTTCACACTCTCTCCTTGCACTGCCTCACTTCTCCTCTTCTCCTATCACTACTCTCTCTCTTTCTCTCTCTCTCGCTCTCTCTCTCACTCACTCTTTCTCTCTCTCTCTCTCTCTCTCACACACACACACAGACACACTCACCCTCACTCTCTGTCTCTCTCTCTTGGTCTCTCTCTCTGTCTCTCTCTTTCTCTTGGTCTCTCTCAGAAAGATGTTGCAGCACATCAGGCGCCTGTCACCCTTTAGCTCTGACCTACTTCAGCTGAGCTGAGCGGTAAATCTGCACGGGGCTCCAGACCTCCTTTTAATGCCCGTTATCATTATCACAGACACACACACACACACACACACACACACACAGTCAATCATTCCTCAGCCTACCACACATCAGCTGATGGAGCTTCACCAAGCTGAGATCCTTGGGGAAAGAAGGAAGGATGGATTTTAAAATAAAACACACACACAAAAAATCTAGGTTAGAGATTTTTTACGTGGCCTTATTTGAGTTTGTTTTGCTAGTGATACACCACTACCTGCAGGTTCTTCACATGCTTGTCTAACCGAAATAACAGGAAAAAAGTGTTAATTGGTACTCGATTTATGAACATTAATTTGGCTGCTTTTGTATTTCACAATAGACACACTGTGTGTTTGGTATGCTACATCTGCTGTTATATCCATTTCACTGTTGAACAGTTAACTCACATCCTCCTACTCTTACTAATGCTTTGCTAGTAGTCAGTGGGGAAATATAGGGGTCCTTTAGGAATAATCCCATGAAGGTTATGCTCAGTCTCACTAGTAACACTTTATACTTGTTTATAACTTTTCCAAGGTCTCCTGCAAGAGGTTTGAGGAGGTGATCATGTCAAGCACTGATCCGAACTCCTCTATTAAAGTTGCCAGCAGACATTTAAACGTAAATTGGTTTGCCTGTTGACATTTAGATGCTTTCCACCTGTTTCTTCTCTCTCTCTCTCTCTCTCCCTCTCTCTCTGTGCCTCTCACTCCTTCCGTAAATCCCTGATATTTCTGGAAATGTACTTGTAATTCAAATAAATAATTCATGGCCAATTTGATTTGAAACTGCTCTGACAGATTTAACATCCAGGGACATGTTGTTAAGATATTGTAAGTGACTCAGACAAATCAATAACCTGCAACCACAAATGAAAGCACTAAAGTGGAACAGAATGAAAGCAATATAACACCACTGAGACTGCAGGCCACATCTCTCCCTTACCGTATGAAAAACTTTTTAAACTTACAGAGATGGGTTCCTGGATATAGTTCTGAACTAAACTGTACAGTCAGTGAAAGTCTTTTAGTTAAGGTTATACGGCTATCTTGGTCTGGGAATCTGGTCCATAATGTTTCAGAAGGTTTACAGCATGGTTACTGTGAGGTCTCTTTCACCCTATCACTTCTTTATAACTCAGACACATTAAAATATTTCTGTACACTGCTGACTTTAAAAGGGTAAGAGCTACAGAAGGGATAAGCTCCTACCTGTCATTAAGGACCCAACTGGCTCCTGAGCCTCGGCCTGAGGGATATTGCCCTGAGCTCATATGAGACTGGCCAGGAATCACACTGAAACTCATTTTGGGGCTCGGCAGTGCAGGGGGGCGTGGGTGAAATAGAGTGCCAGGTGCAGGTGTGTTAGAGGAACTCTTTCATAGAAACACAATAAAGCGCTTTGATGGAGAGAGGAAAGGACAGTGCTGGTGAGTCATACCTCAGTAAAGAGATTTCCAAGACCAGGAAATGTCCTCTTCTGCTGATGTGCATCGCTTTCTGAGATGCCCTTCCTTTGTGCTGATCTCAGGACAGTTTGAATGTGCTATATCACACACATATATTTGTTAAAAGGACAATAGATACTCTCCAGTCAGTGAGAATCTTTCACCTATTCCTGCATTGAAGCATTTATTTCCGTTGTTTGGATGTTTGTTGTTAGTTAATAATACATTTGTGCACATGAATGTCATGGAAAAATTGGGGTTTTTTTATTCTCTTTTGAAGGTTGAATGAATACACAACATACAGTATCTCACAAAAGTAAGTACACCCATCAGGATTTTGTAAATATTTTATATATCTTTTCATGGGACAACACTGAAGATATAACACTGATAGAATGTAAAGCCACTTTCATTGCCAGCAATTTAGACGTTAATTGCCAGCAATTTAGAGTTATTTTGAGGGCACAGCAAATTTACACTGTTATACAATCTGTTCACTGACTACATTACATTGTATCAAAGTATCATATCTTCAGTGTCGTCCCATGAAAAGATCTATTAAAAATATTTACAAAAATGTGACAGGTGTACTTACTTTTGTGAGATACTGTTCATCTTTATCAGAAAAAACAAGAATTTGGTGCACAAGTTTACATTTCTTTGTGATGTCTGCAATTAACACCAGCTCAAAATTATACATATAGCATCATAAAAATACATGCAGAACTAACATTTTGAACTAATATTTTGGTAAATGCCAGCAAGTTACACCTTGACCAGACGTGTTTGGTGGCCATCAACAAGTTTTTAGAAGAATTCCAATGCTTGATTAAATATTTGATCACTCTTCTTGGCAAAATTAATGGGAAATGCGTAGTTAGTAGTTAGAGTTAATAGTTAGAGCAGAGTTTGAATTTGAGATAAAGTCAGAGTAGGTAAAGTGCCTTTTCATATCACATCACCATTCTTTTGCAACTTATAGCCTTGGAAAGTGGTCAGAGAGCTTTTGGTTATTAAGATGACTGATTATCCTGTCCACTCAATTGAAATTTTCTGGGCCTGTACTTTTCATTTTTCCACTACATGAAAAATTAATATTTTTCTGAGAGATAAATGGAATAAGCCATAAAAAGAATGATTGTAGAATATTTTTGTGTTTGTAGAACGAAACCTCGTTAATAATCAACACTAGAACAATAAGCATATACGCTCTCAGGGAAGCTGTTCGAGACGTCTCAGGGGAACTTTATTTTGCTCTCATAAGTGGATTTCAGTGAGAAGTGAACATTTTGACTACATGACCCACATCGCCAAATGGGACAGTCATTGGCACAGCTGTCCTCAGAGATGCACATGTGTTGATAGAGCTGTGTTTAGTATGTCCTACTGTAGCCACTGCCGTCTTGGCAACCATCCCCCACTACTACAGGGACAGACACACACTCACATAGTAAAGGAGAGAGAGAGAGAGAGAGAGAGAGAGAGAGAGAGAGAGAGAGAGAGAGAGAGATTGGCCAAACGAGGATATTGGGGTGAATGAAGATGTAAAAGATTTACATGGTCTACTAAAAATGATAAAATCCCTCAGAGTGGAAAGAACCCTTAGAGAAGCGCCAGGTCTTAGTGGCTGACCCTCCAAGCAAGTGGTTGTATATGAGAGACGAAGCTTTACACCCGGATTCTGAAACTGATAATACAAAGTTACTGAACTGTCATTTAAATGCTGATGTTGTTGAATTCCTTATGCCTTTGATGCTTTACCTTACTCATGGGGGTGCGCATATATAAATGAGCAGGACAATTTCCACAGTTGCTGTCTGCTCGAGGGAGATACTGAGAAAGACTTTGCATTGTAGTGCATTCCTGGTTGTACTATGTACCAGAAGATTGGCTAATGCTGTACATTTAATGCGTAAATGATACATTTAGCTTTGTGCTTGAGAACGTATCCATTGTTTGTGTTTTGCTTTTTGTGAGCTCATGAGGTGGTTTATGCCTGTGATGATGGTGATTTTTTTCAGAAGAGTCTGAAGGTCATCTCATTAAGTATCAAGAAAATGTCAAAATAATTTCTCCCATCTCATGAATCTTGATTTGTGTGCTGAGAAAGGTGAAGGACTCCCACGTAAACAACTTTGCAAGGTTGCCTGGTTCTAGAATATTTTAGGTTTGAAACAGTTCTGAGTCTTGGCATAGGATGAAATACCCTTTTTTAAAGCACATGCCAGGTTGTTTTATGCAGCTAGATTAAAAAATTAATCTAAATAATCACTGGCCATACTGACTGGCTCTCTATGTTCCCTCTTTTGACTATTTTACCTGTTTTATTTTTGTGCACAGCAACATGTTACCAGCTCTAGAAAGGTCTCTAGAAAGGTCTCTAGAAGGGTCTCATCTCCGATTGGAAGGTAAGAGACAGGAAGCAAGTCTGTAAAAATACTCTCTTCCTATTCAACTGATTATTGTAGTCACTTTATCCAGATAGATATGCAGACTTAAATACACACGCACACACACACACACACACACACACACGAAAAAATATGCTTCAAATGTCAAGGACTGATGGATTTCTGACAATTTATGAAGTAGCAGTTTATAAAAAAATCTGCAGTGAATTCTCTCTTGAATTATTCCAGAGATAACCACAGATGGATTGTTTTAAGCCTTGTGGTTAGTACAGCCAACCAAGTCTGTGTCATTTTTTAAATTGAAATCCATTGCTGATATCACTGCAAAGTCTACTGGGTTTAAGAAATACCTCAGAACCACTATCGGACTCTTTCAATTCTCCTATTAAAGAGCCTGGGCCTATTTCTCCTAGGACTGCAGTGTTGTGGGGGGGAGAAATGTGTCCAGTGGGAAAGTCTGTGATAAGGGCAGATTAATGTGTCTTCTTAAGTCCATATACCAGCACTGAGGCCCTGTGGTCCTGTTACTCCATCCAGGGGCCGGCCAGGCATGGAAGTACACGGTTTCCTGTTCTGTCCCGCTCTGATGCACCCGATTAAACCTGTGATGGGTGTCAGATGGGTGTGATTGGTTGATGAACAGGAGTGGCAGAGGAGAATGGGCACCAATCGCTACAGTGCCGTGGCCCACTGACACTGAGTAATAAAAGCCCATGGTGAATCCTGTGAAACATGTGCCCTAAAGACACCAGAACCACTGGAAAACAAATTGGAATCCCTGGAATATCAGCCACCGTTAGTGACTCCTGTCATCTGTCCCCCATCTTCACACACTTTAGCTGCTCTGCCACAGAAAACAGCAAAGAAAAAAAAGAAAATCCCAAAATGTTCCTCCCATCTCTTTCTTTTTAGGCATGTGAGGGAATTAGGCAGGATGTGAGTGTTTGCTGATGGATCAGGGATTATCTTGGAATGACTGCCATTAGGTATGAGAGAGCAAAAGGAAGCGTAAAGTAGAAAAAAAGTATCCATGGCACAGATGGAGTGTGAAACACGGTGGGGAAAGGTTTGCTGGGGTTTGTGCAGCTAATTCTAGCTAAAGGCAGTGCACCAGGTTGTACTGTGGGGGAGCGGACTGCCTCGGTGTGAGTAATGTTCAGCCTGCTTCTGTCTCTTCAGTCAAAACTAAGCAAGACCGGGAAAAACAGGAAAAAAAAGGCAGGAAAAACACAGAACAAAGCTGTAGTTTTGAACAGGGCATCTAAGACCCGTTTTTGTTTACTGCAGTCCCTCCACCTTTTTCCTTCGTGTACCTTTAGCAACTGTTGATAACTTGAGTCCTTTATTCACAAGCGGAGTATAACGCACAATGCGATAACTCACCAGGAAACGGGTGTGGGTGGGGGGAGCAAAAAAAGAGCGAAAGGCAGGGAGAAGAAACGAAGGAAGAAGACCAAAGAGGCCAGTATTGTATGAGAGAGAGCTCTTTGACGAGAGGCTGGGCTTCTTCCCTTAGCGAACTCTTTCGCTCCGTTGCATCATGTGCATTGCCGTAGGCGCGTCAGTCGCGCCTCTGCAGCCGAATCAACACGAGCGATGACAAAGACAGTTTGAACCTTCTTCAGAAATGTATGTAACCTAATGTGTTTGATCTTGTTATTTAGTGATGCTGGGGGTGATGTAATCACCCTATTAGCATTATGCGAATGTAGATTCAACAGGCTGTTTTTTTTTTGTTTTTTTTTTCCTCAGGCAATTTTTAAGACAGAACTTTATTTATGTTTTGTGTATCACTGATATTCAGGCTTTTGTGTGTGTAGACAAATGGTTGAATGTTACAGTGTAAGCATGAATGTATGCGTGGGCAGGACTACATACTGGAACTCACCGCTGTGTCATAAAAAGCACTGGAAATGATTTATTATACATTTCAAGGCTTGTGCAAGAAAAACAAATGAAATAAAAATGTTGTGAAGACGTGTCATTACTGCAGAATGGGTTCTTGACTGACAGGGTTTGAGGTTGGGTACAAGAAAAGTCGAGAGAAAGAGAAAAAAGGAAGAGGGAAAGAAAAAGAGAGAAAGAATGAGAGAAAGGCACAAGGGAGAGAGGAAAAAGAGAAGAAAAGACAGCGAGAGTCAGAAAGTATAACATCTATCTGATAATCCACAGCAACCCTGGCTCTGCTACCCACTCAGATCTGCACCCATAAAGTGAAAGACAGAAGAAGATAGAAAGAAGAATGTATGTGGAAGATGTAGAGTAGATAGACCCATGCAAAGACAATGTGTAGGAGAGAGACTTTGTCTTTATCATTCACTTTGCTGATCTTTACATAACAGCACTGCATTTTCACCTGCTAATCTGAGCTCTCTGAGAGAGGGAGAGAGAGAGAGGGAGAGAGAGGGACGTGGGTAAAGAGAACGAGGCAGTACTCAGGGGAAGATGAAGCAGAAGAGGGTGGAGAGCTTATGTGTCCAGCCCTGCTCCTGGAGATTCTGTGCACTTTTAATTCCAACCCTGGTCACCCACACGCACCCCCAGCAGCCAGTTCAAGCTTTGCCAGGAACCTCTCTATGTTTCCAGGTCATTCAGCATGTGGCACGTTTTGCCAGGTGTGTTAGAACCTCTGGAACCTCCTGGAACCAGGCAGCTACAGGTGGGAACACTAATTGGTAATGGGGTAGTTGGCGAGAAGAGCTTTAGGACGTAGGCCTGGGGTGTTATGGGTAGAGAGAGAGAGAGAGAGAGAGAGGTTGGAAAGAAGGATTGGAGAGCAGTCGGAGAGGGGACAGGTCTGAGCGAAGACTGTAGATTAGAGAGTGGGAGCATGGAAGAGAGGTGTAGGGGTATAGAGAGTAGAGGCTTGAGAAAGACGGGTGAGAAAGGGTCTGTGCTGCAGTGCCAGGGTGTCTAATGGGGAAAGAAAAGAGAGAGAAGCATGGATGAAATGAGTGCTAGCCTGCAGCTGCCTTCATATGGCCAAGACAGGACTTTTACAGAACAATGTTTATATTAGGGGTTAAATTATACATCACAGCGTGCACCTGCTGGCTCTGGCTGTGTTCAAAATCACTCCCTATAAAATAAAAAAAAATAGTGCACTATATAGCATGTAAGTCATTTTGTAGTAGTGTCTGAATAACTAGTGCTAAATTTGACTCCCTATATAATTCATTACTGGAGACCCAGTGCACAGTATTGTACAGATGATGAGCACTTTGATTTGAAGGGCATGCCAGAATGCAGTGTGAAGTTGTCTTACTAAAGAAGAGTTGTCATCTGTGAAGTGGCCCAAAGAGAGCAGAAGCTGGCAATCTTGTATCCAGATTGAGATAGCTGTCATTTGTAAATTACGAAATGCTTTTAGGGACATATGTATGACAGCTTTCCAGCTAGCAAACTGTTTTACTCAGTTGCCTCAGCCAACTGATGTAAATTTCTAGCTGTGTCATACCTGTTATCAAAACTGTTGCATCCATGTGTACTTACAGTTATTGTTGAGTTGATGGTATAGTGCTTAGTATCAAACACCTTATTCACTTGCCAGTTAACTACATAGATTGTTCTATATAGGGTTTAGTGAATGAACCCTGAATTCGGCAAGTGTGAATGTGTTTGCTACTGTGTTTGCTATTCGTCTGTGTGAATGTGTGCTTTAATTCTTCTGTATCTTGCATCTATTTGCCAGGAACCTACTAATACATATGGACTGTCAGGCATTGTAAACACGTTTAAAAGCTGATGAAAGGAAGGGCAGTAAAAGGAGACAGAGCTACCTTATGACCTCTCTGAACAGAGAGATCGATTCTTAGGCACAGAAGAGAAACCTCCCTCACTTTAAACACATTTATTTACCTGCATTTATTTACCTCTACTCATTACTATCTTTTAGTCTCTCTCTTGTATCCCTTTTGAGTCTCTTCTCATCTCTCCTCTGTTCCTCCTCATTTACGTTGACATATTATTTATCTGATGACAACGTTGACATTCGCCAGCTGTGGGGTGTGTGTATGTGTGTATCAGGGAGAGAAATACCCCATGTGTGATTATTGATAAAAGCTGAATGTGTTATTGGGAGGGCAGGCATAATGAGGGTTGGCCCTGACACTGTCATCTCTCACATGTGCTTTTCTTCATAGTGAAAATGAAGAGACTGATGAGAAAAATAACCCTGTTTCCACTGGAAAAGTATTTGGCCTGGAGATATTCACACTGGAGGTATTCACACTCAAGGGCATCAGTACAAAATCAGATCAAATACTTTAGGCACTTTCTTTTCATATATATTAAAATAAATAAAAACTCAATGTTGCTGTCATCAGTCTGGGAAGAAATCAATTGGGCTTGTCAAAGTATTCTGTCTTTGATCACTAACCCTTGGATGCTATTGTGTCATAGCTTATAAACAGCTTATAATGAAAAGAATCTGGGTGTGGACATAAGGAGTGAACTATCACTGACCTATCTGAAATAGCTGCAGGGCATCACTCCTCACTGACAAGTTGTGGAGTTAAATAAATTGCATAAGAGTCACTGCAGTGCATTAGACACATAAACATGCACACACACAGACAGACATGGCTGCACTTTAATCAATCTCAGTCTCACTCCCTTGAATAAATTATACTCCACATATATCAAACCCAAACCAGCAAAAACAGTCCATAAATATAACATCATGCTTTTTGTTCCTACAGTTCTCACACCAAGCAAATTATGATTCATCATTCCACTCAGCATTTTTCTCACAAGTAATTACTTCGATTTAATTGGAAAGGAAGACAAATTGAGCACAGTGAACCAGAATTCACATTCTGTCACATTCTGCATGTACCATGTGAGTATAGGTGAGCGTAGCTGATGTGCTACAGTGGGTCTGATACTGTAGCCGATGAGAAGGATGTTAGAGAGACTTGTAGGATGATGCTGACTTGGCGAGGAGGTTCTCATGTTCACCATGATAAAGCAGATTCTGTAAGAAGTGGTTGGCCAGCTGAATGGACCGTACAGAGCACTCTAGCAAACCTAGTGTTCACAGGCAGTGCATCTAGAATCAAACTCAAATTGAGCATTTTTGGAAACAAGTATACATTGAAAGAATATATAGACTAGTAGCTATTTGTTATCATTAAATGGGCTCCCATGTTTTGTATGTTTTGTATGTTTGAGTTTTGTATGGCAGTCAACTTCGCTGTATGAAAGTATTGCTTATGAAACCTGGCCAATCCAGCTTCTAGACAGAATAACATTCGTCCTACATCTATGGTATTGTCTAATTATACAATATCAAGATATGAAAAATATAGAGCTCACATACCTGCACAAACAGCTTCGCAAAGCTCTCTGGACACTGTCGCAAACAGCTAGAAAAAAAATTTGAAACGTAAGTTCTTCAAGGTTAAAACATTAGCAGGACAGACAAAAGAAAATGGACTTAGTCTACTTAGATAGCAATCAGATGTTGGCCAAGACACCACAAAGAAAAAAGAAAGAACAACGTGTGAACAGCAGATACATTTTGATTACATACAAAGATTTTTCAAACAGCTAAGAAGAAAAAGTCTCAGCGTTAAAGCCTGTTGCTGAACCAGTTGTAGGGTCATGCATACAGAGACACAAAAGGGTATCATTTCCTATGAAGCTGTAGATGGTTCCTCCTACACTGTCTGGTGCTGCTGTGTATGCGATTTCAGATGACAGACACAGGACACATTTTTACAGATGGCAGTAGAATCTTTACAAATGCGAAAGGGTCAGAGTCTGCTAAAAGATGTAGACACACATACACACACACACACACACATACACACACACATCCAGATGATGAATTGCAGCAGATTAGGTCTTTTTGCTTTTTGACCTTTTTCGACATGGCACTGACATCACATGACTTTCTACATCATGATCGTCGTGGTGACAGGTTAGGAAATGGAGCCTGTGTCTGCACAGATATACACAGCTAATCTCAAAGTAATGAGATTATAATTCGCCCATGAGCTAAACCATCATCCTGCTTTACCTTTCTAGCATTTGCCTGGTTCCTTCCTCGTGTTTCCCTGTTCTTTCATCCCACTTCACCCCACAGCCTCAGGTGAGGAATGGACACACCTGCCTTTGCCTGATCTATCACTTTAAACCATCTGCCCATCCTGTCAATCAAGCTGTGCTGATCTTTTAGGGTTATAGCACCAGGAAAAGGCTCTCAACATCGCAACACCATGTTGTTATCCATTGAGTTACTGGAGTTTCTCACCCTCGTGTGACAGTCTGCTCAGGGGGAGAGAGAAGTGCTTTATTTGTCCATTTGCAATGTATGGTAGGCACACTTGATCCAAACTGACATTTCAAATACTGTGGAAGAAAGCAGGGGTGATCAGACTCCACTGAAAGTCTTTCATAAAAGAAGCTGCATCCTGTCTGTCCTTCTATCACACTGTCTCTCCCTCCTACATGGTTGCTACTTAACATTCATAAGAAACTCATCAGACAGCTAAAATATTCTATTTTGTTTCATTTCTCTACCTTGTTGACTTGGAAGCATTCAGATTTGCATTTGTTTAAAAACACTATCACAGTTCTTATGTTGTAAATTGTACAGTAAACAAACACATAACCAAATCTGCCCTTTGTTTGCTCTAGAAACATGAAATAAGGACAAAGCACAAACACACCTACAGAAACCCTCTGTTTTTAGATGAACTTTTCATCAGAATTTATTTTTCCAGGCGTGTTAGACAGATATTTGTTTCTTAGTCACTGTGCATCTAACATACCAAACATACTGACACATTGGACTATTTACAGATGTACAGTCAATACACAGACCAGCCAAATCTCAATGCATGCACCATACATGCTAATGCTAACAGTTTACTGGATATTCTGACTAGCCTGGCTTTTCTGACAGCTGGGTTATCCTTCTTCTCTCTGGAAAAGACAGAAGCTCCAATTGAGGTTGTCAGGGTGAAGTTAGGCTGCTTTGTTGAGCGCGAAGTTGCACGTCGCTGGCTGCGGTAGAGCGTATTTTATATGTTAAATGCTTTTCTGAGTCTTGCATAAGTTGTAGCTCTGAGTTTGCCCACGTCTTAGAGGTCTAGTGGTTTTTGAGTGAGATTGGTTCTGTCGAAGTCCTGCAGCGCTGCCGCCGCCCACTGTTCACCTGCTCAGCCGAGGTCATCCTTTATACATCAAAGAAACGATGGAGAGCGCACAGAGTAAAAAGGCGGGAAAAAAAAAGGAGAGGGGGTTGAAACGAGTTTGGCTGCTTTTTGGAATTTGTATGCTTCAAATCAGCCCTCTGCGGATGCAGGGGGCGACTGTTGACTTCGGGTCAGGCCTGCTGGAAACCACATCCAGCCTTCTGATGTAGTATTCATGAGGGCA
This sequence comes from Sternarchorhynchus goeldii, assembly GCA_028565775.1. NCBI lineage: Eukaryota > Metazoa > Chordata > Actinopteri > Gymnotiformes > Apteronotidae > Sternarchorhynchus > Sternarchorhynchus goeldii. The sequence goes on from JAOXYF010000022.1 coordinate 5,716,579, forward strand.
CCAGCACCTAAGTCCAACCAGCCTTTCTAGACCCACAGCAGTTTACCTGTCATAGTCTTCCTAGATATATCAGGCAACGGGTCACTTCACAACATGAAATAATGCCATATATCTCCAAATGTGTATGTGGCACTTCTAAGACTTGTGTACAGTGTAGGCTCCATGGATGTCGTGAAGGAAATGTTGGACTTGTTATGCAGCAAACTGTCAAAGAAAGTTTCTTCATGCTGACACCCATGTCATATGATTTGCACCACAGGATGTTTTTATATTGGATTGTATGTCAGTCCTTTGTCTCCAGCAGAAGAAGCTGTCTCTGGTAGATGAGAAGGGTCTTGTAGGAACCATTGTAAGCATTCATAAATGACCTGTTCCCTGGAACCATAACTGTCTTAGATGAAATGGTTCGAATCGTTCATCCGTGCTCTCTAGAATGTTTCATTCCACTCTATGTATTTTTAATGAGGCAATAATGAAGTTTATTCAAGCCTCTGTGTCCCTGTTCCTTGACTACTGGCAGCAGATCTAATACTTGACTAAAAGCCCCCTGGTGTCTTTTGAAAAACTCTGTACGCTGTAATTAATTAGTGATTGGACCCAAAATTTTAACAAAATATAAGCAATGAACTGGGGCCAAAGCTAACTACCTGGATCTTATTCTTCCTCATAAGATTCCAACCAAACTCCCCAAACACATATTTTGAAAATACTACAGGGCTTTGGGACCTTCGTTCCTGGGAATGATCCTTACTCTTTTGTTATTTATTTCGCCCCTGTTCTGTCTGTGCAGTATAGCACAGGCTTTGGCTTGTGACATGCATTAGAGATGTTAGCGCATCTATGAACACAGGCTATGGACAAATGAAATGTGCTAGCACAAAAGCTAAATTACTCACTGTTTGTCATATTGATTAAAAAAGTAATTAGTATGCAGGCTAATGTAATGAATTGTTCATTGATATCATTATCAAATGCTGGCACATTGATGGATGTGCAGTGAACAGAGTTGCGCAGAGCATAATCCAATGAGCATTAGCCTATCATTTCAACCTTCCACTGCAGCTCGAGAAATTATCTGCACGTCTAAAACATGGCATTAAAGTATGATACAGCTCCGCTGAGCACTCATCTGATTTTGTAACATTGGGAGATAATATTTGTGCTGTATATCAAACATTCCACAGCTATCCAAAGTGAAAGTCATTTTCGGCTTTTGAGAAGCTTTACACACCCCCTCTACAGTAAATCGATGCTTACCAACAAGGTTGCCTAGCACCAGTTGCTAAGTTACCACTCGACCCCTGATGTTCCACTACAGGCAGCAATACTAATGTTATGTCAGTTTCTAAATATAGAAAGCTCTCTGATTTACTCTCTCTCACACAGCATTCACATCTGTCAGGACAGGAATAGAACACAAATGTACACAAATACTCTCATGTTTGCATGTTAGTCATTTTCAGCTGTAAAATAATTACATAGGAAGTAAACACATATGCACACGTGCCTCTCGCAGTTTCTACTGTGCCATGTTACTGTTAATTAAAATTCAGACCATTCACTCCTTTTCCTTCAACCCATTGACTCCGAGCTTTAAAAATCAATGAAACATGTAACATGTATATCACACTGCTGCCGCTTGTATTAGAACATTGCCACTTCGTGAGTTACATAAAAAGCAATTCCTGTTCTGCTCTGTCAGTGTGAATCAAACATTTGCAGAAGTTTTGCACATTCTTCTACGTGCTTGTTTGTGTCTTTGACCAGCGTTAGTGTAGCAGTGTCATGCAGCAGACCTGAGACGTGGCTGAAAGCTCTTTAATTCCACCGCTGTATTGACCCCCACCACAAACAACATGAGGTGAACGGCAGGAAGGATAGAAGAACTGGTCAGAGGTGCAGACAATCAATAACCTGCTCTAATTGCTTTACCTGAGACTGGCTCAGTGTGTGTGTGTGTGTGTGTGTGTGTGTGTGTGTGTGTGCTTGACTCAGAAATGTCAACAGGACTTAAATGAACAAGACACTGTGACTGGTGGAGATGACCAAGGACTGGCAGTCTGCATCTTCCTCAATGTTCTGATGATATGTTTCTTTCTCCGTCTTTCTGTCTCTCTGACTCACTCTCTCCCTCACGATTCCAGTCAACAGCCACCTACATGTCTCCGTGCGCATCATCAACATGGAGACAGATTTAACTTCCCACCAACACCTCCCCCTCAACACAGCCACCCGGCCTGACAACCTGAGTGTTAGAGTAGATATGGAAAGACGCGGACATGGTGACATTTAGTTAATATTTTATTGCTGACAAAACTTTATGCTAAAAGCATGTTTAAACAGTTAGGTTTTTAGCTTTAGTAGTGACAAATGAGCCTGTGGTGGAGCCTGAAACACTGAAATGCTGTAAGTTACCTTTTTTTCATGTACACACCCTCAGCGCTTAGATATTGTAGATGTGATATTGTAGATATGATATTGTAGATGTGATTTATGATACTAGCTACATTTATGAAGGCAGATGGGAAGGGAAGGGAGCATTTACCACTGTATAACAATGTCAAAGGCTCCACCCGTCTCCATGTCCACCCGTCTCCATGTCCACCCATCTCCATATCCACCCGTCTCCATGTCCACCCATCTCCATGTCCACCCGTCTCCATGTCCACCCATCTCCATGTCCACCCGTCTCCATATCCACCCGTCTCCATGTCCACCCGTCTCCATATCCACCCGTCTCCATGTCCACCCGTCTCCATGTCCACCCGTCTCCATATCCACCTGTCTCTCCCAAGTGTATATTTTCATATTTCAAATGGGATACACAGAACTACAGAATGAACTTCTGCCATGATTGAATAGACCAGGAGCTCTGCTTGAGAGCACAATTAGAGTATACACCAATCACACACACACACACACACACACACACACACACACACACACACACACGTAGTCCGAGACAACAGCACAGTATAGAAGGAAGCTGCAGCCAACTGTAACTGAGACGAGGTGAGAAGGAGGAGGAACAACATTTAAAATGTTAAACATTTCATGTAGTAACACACATATTTCTTATAGTGTTTTTAGCTAATGAGTTTGAGCAGTGAGGTCAACATATACAGTAGATGTACACATACATACACATGCACAGAATAAATAGGTTTTAGTAGGATCACACCTTATGTGTTAATTCATAGAGCAGCGGTTAGACTAACTGCTTCCTTGAGAAGCATTATCAAATACGAATCAGGCTACAATAACAGGGAGAGGAGCATAACCTAAATAAAACCTAAAGACTTTATTGTACTGATATACAAGTGGAACTGAGGAATAGAATTCTCTATATATCTCTATAAATGTGCCAGACTTTTATATTTCGTATCAAAGTCTTAATAAGTGCATATACCAAACATTCTGACATACTGGAAAATTTTACAGTACAATCCACAGAATGAAGAATAAACTTGGAGCAGAAACAATGAATGTAATGGAGTCTTTCCTTGGATGTAATGCAGCCATTGTCTCCTTTGGATATTTGAACATTTTCATTTCTTTCTTCCTAAGGCCATTTCCTTTCTTTTGTCTGTCTCAATCTTTTTATTGAGGTTTTTTCTTCCCTGCCATCACTCTACTGGCCTTTGAATCTCATCACCTTTCCTTACTCAGGGGATTCAGCAGTAATTGAGATTTAATTCCCTCTCTAGTTGTCTTCAAGAGTCTACGCCCCTCTGTTTAATATACAGTTAACAAAACCGCGCCGCGTTAGCACAGCCTTCCCCATGTAACTTTCTGTTTTGATTAGGACCCGCTTAGAGTGAATGACTCATTCCTGTATGTGACATTGTTTTCCCCCCCTGATTTCCACAGGCAGCGTAATCGCTCCTGAAAAGCATCATTGTTTCAGTGTCCGAGCAGGAGGCAGGAGCCCCGAGGCTTGCAGAAGCCTGCAGGTCCATCAGGGCTTCCTTTCCAAATGGGAGATCCTTCATCTCCAGGTCTGTGCCTTCCTTGCACCATGTCTGGGGTTATGCGTTACGCCGCTTGTGCAGGAGAGATGGAAGTAATTGCAAGGACTACGTTGCACTTAGAGCACGGGCTTCTGAGTGTTTTGCAGAGGGAACAGACACTCACTATTATCTTATTGATTTTCCTCTCAGCAGTTCTGCGAACCCATGAGCAATTCCTCTGCCTCCACAGGCAACACATAATTATACTGAAACGCCAGACGCTTCCTTCTGTGAGGGTCTCAACAGCCGTGGATGCTGCGTAAACCTCTCAGTACGATTATAACATCAAAATAATAGCTTCACTGTGGCACATGTAAAAAATGAAATATGCTGTGATATGTTTCCAATATGTTTAAAAGGGGAAAATGAATATTGCATAGTTGTACCAAATGAGTCAGACACAGTATAACTGAAATCTGTATAAGCGTAATACAGTTTGCTGTTTCTTTTTTTATACACACAACTGTTTGTGAAGATTTCATAGAAATAACAGTTTTTAGAAATAGAGTTTTTCTGGAAAGAGAATTAAATGAATACCAGGCTCTCTGTCTGTCTAGACACACAAAGGTGACCGTTCTGTAATTGTGCTGCTCTGTCTGGGAGGAGACATGATCATTTGACAACAATAATGTGAATGATTTTTTATCAATACATGTTTTATTATTATTGGGGCACCAACAAGTTACATGCAATAAAAAAAGCATCCTGATTGCATTTTAAATATTTAAACCAGTCACCTCTCCACCCTCTCCTCTCTCTCCACCTCTTCCAATTTCTCTCCACCCGTTTTCCTCCACTGACCAACAGAATCATGATAGCTGCACAGATAGAGCAGCAGATCCACTTTGACAGAAGACCTTTTAGGTTAAATATCACATTTTTCCACACTTAGTTGACTCTTGTAGATATTAGTGCAATGTAAGAAATGTCCAAAAATCTCCAAAGACAGTGAGCATTTGAATTATCATGAGGAGGTTTCCAGCACTGGAGTACAATGTTCTAAGCTGTGGTCAGGCCTGCCAGCCTAATCTTGCATGTTTTTCCCATAAGGGAAAGGTGGGAGTCATTATTTAGCAGAGGAAGAGCAGGGTCCATTGATCATTATATCTCTGCTACTTCTCTGAATGCTAATAGCCTTCCCAAATCCAAAAACCCTGGACATTCCCATACAACATGTATAAAAGAGCCAACAATTCCTTGGCTGCAGAGTGAGCAATAGGGGATCAAGAACCAATCCCATCTAATGTCTTATTCTTTGTGCCAAATGTGATCTTTTGAGCATTTTTTAAACTTTGCAAGCATTTGCTGTCATGTTGTATGAACACACTTTGTTTTATCAAACTCAGGTCTGTTTCAGGGTCTCCCTTTGACATGCACTGATCTAAGCTTTGTCCTAAAAATGAAGCGAAAAATGTGAAGTTAATTGATGCAGACACAACCTTCAAGATAACGAGAATTATATTACCGCTCCAATCTGCCAGGAACGAGATGACTGCAATTAAAGGCCTTAATTGTAAATGTCAGGAAGGTGTCGTTGTGGGTATGGGGGAGAGGGTAAGAAGTGTGAATCTGTCACTCCTTTTGGATGGGGAGGAGTGATCAGATGGACACGTCTTCTTGGTTCTGACCTCATAATTGAAGCTGAGCACAAAACAATCAGGTATACAAACACAACAAGTGAAAAGCACCAGCACTGCCTCTCCACAACACTTCCGGTCTGATTTTAACATAACACTGCTGCAGTCCTGGGTATTCGTTGCCCCCCCCCCCCCCCTTTTTTTGAATCTACTGAAAATGGGCACTGAGTGATTCATTTTGTGTACAACTGCACAATTGAGTGATTCAGTTGTGACACAACTTATTGTGTCTTTTTTCAATCTTTGTCCTGATAGGACATTAGGGCAAGACATTCCAAGTAAAAATAATGAAGTGTGAGGCAGTGAAAAAATTCTTAGTCATGAACTTCAGACAATCTTGGCAGAAGAGACTCTCAGTTTTCTGAATTTTTCAGGAAGAGGTTTTTTTTTTTTTAACTGCTTCAGCTATTTGACAGTAGTAACGTGAACATTTTTTTTCAAAGGTCCTGTTGGGGAGGAATGTATTCTGTAATCACCACAGTAGAGACCTGCTGCACGACCATGCCCAGCGGTTCCCTGTAAACTCGGAGAGAACCTGAGCAGAGAGTGAAAGAGCAGCAGGGCAGCGCTCCCACCAAGCTTGTGGGAGGTACGTTTTACGACGGAAGGTGCACTGAAACCAGAGTTCCTCGGACTGTACTTTTCACATTGTTTTCAATCAGGGCCAAAGCAACAAGCCTGTGGGCACTGGAGGCTGGTGGCCTGTCAGGAACACCTGCCCACATCCTGAACAGAAGCCACAAAACATGAGAGTTTGTCTGTATTCCAGATGCACTTGTTGCATGGTACCCCCACTGCACTGTTGTATGTGTGTGTAATCGATTTTACAACACACACACACACACACACACACACACTGCTGAGCAGCACTGTCAGGGCTTCTTTGAGACCCTGTCAGATGAGCCTGTTCTCCTCACCCTATGACAGCACGTCATTTTAATATTACATACTGCCTGTGGCAAGCACCAAACTGTTGCCCCTCTACTGAATATTTTCATGGAAAAATATTTTTACTTATTACCATAATGAGCGGAATTTTAATGTGTTTAATCATTCTAGATCAATACTGGAAACTAACTCAGACTCTGTGATGAAGTAGCGGGAGGAATGGAAGCAGGGTACAAGTCTGACTGGTTTATATTATAGTCCATACTGAACATGCAGAGAAAACTGAATAATTGGAACAGGAGAGCAAAACAAGAAACTAAAGAAATTACAGCGAGAAATAGACATGGAAACAAGAAGGACAACAACATCACAAAGAGGTAACACAGATATACATACAATACCCACCACAGCTCAGGGGTTTATGATGTATGTATACATATATATATATCACATATGTGTGTGTGTGTGTGTGTGTGTGTGGTGAACACACACTCTGAAGGAGGCAGACAAGGAAAACATGGGGACAATTAACAGATGGTGCTCCAGGCAAGACAGGTGAGATGCACAGCAAGTGAGTGGAAATGGAAAGGAGCACAAGATCAAATCAAAACGAAAGCAAACAAAAGCACATGGTAAACATGTATCAAAGACAGGCTGAACCGAGGCAGACACAGGTGAACAAGGGGGATTAGTGTGACAGATTTTCACTTAAACTGTCCTGAAATATCTCCTTGATGTAGTTTTCATTCATTATGAAGACAACCAAGTCCTTAATTGCATAAAGCTTTTATAGTGATTCGGTTCCTTTAACACCGTTTCTTGTGTTCATACATGGAGGCTCCAGACCAGGATTAATATTTGATTCTGCTGTTCTGAGTGGCACCACAGACCTGCCTCAGTAAGAAACATCCAAACCCAGCACCCCCATTTCTTAATGATAATAATAAATTAAAAAAAAACATTTAATATATGATGACACATATCCCTGTCATGTTAGATTTACAAAGAGATGTATGAGAGTGGTGTATCGTATATATATATTCAGCTCCTGCCTTCTCACCAGAGAAAAATAAATAAATAAACACCAGAACTTAAAAATCCATAGCAACAACTAGGCACCTATGCCAGACATATTCATAGTACAATACTGTTCTGAGCCACATGGCTCATAAGAGACAGCATGAAAATCATCTTACAGCATTTTCATGTTGAACACTGTGTCTGACAGTTAAGATGAGCATAACATTACAACAGCACAAGCCAATGCCGAAGCTGGTGTAGAACCTCATATTACAGTATAATACAAGTTCCCTTACAGAATAGACAATGAGCCCCTGTTTTTTGCTGATATCAACTCCAACCTCAGCTCAGAATGCAGCTGCTTATTCTCCTAGCAATTCTAGAATGTTCTCTGTTTAGTTATTACTGGTCCTCGCGCAGCTGGGCACGCAGTCAAGACCAGCCACATGAAACTCAGAGGGTTCCAGCCCTGTTCTGAAGGCCATATTTTCCTCCTTAGTTCTGCTCTCTCCCCATTAATATCTAGCGATTACATGTGACTGCGGTGGAACTGAGTGATAGAGGAAGGCGAGTGTGAGGGGTTGGGTGAACTATGCAGAGGATGAGTGGGTGGAGGTATACTGGATGCAGGTAAATAACACTGCCTGTGTAAATTACAAGCTAATTGTCAGTAAGAGGGGAAAAAGAATCATTCAGTGATCAGGTGACTAGAGGAGTCTGTTTGTTTGGTCATTATGATCTAATGATAGTCATTTGTCTCTGTTTCTCCCTCTGTCCCACAGAAAAGATCACGGGAGGATTTTACAGGGCTGCTGTGTTATTTAATGTGTTATAGAAGGGCAAGACCTCAACACTGAGGTAGGAGGAATGGAAGGAAAAGGAGAGAGAAATAGCCAATGAGAGAAAGATAAGTGAAGGAAACAGAGACAATAAACAATAAATTGATATGAACTAGTAACTGAATATATTGATGCAAAAAACCCCTTTCACCCTATTTTGTAAAAACAAACAAAAAACATTAAGCATGTATGAATGTTAACGTGTTTATTTTATTTTGATGTTCAGTCAAAAATGTGCTTAGTTAGACATATTTAACGTATCAAATATATTCTGACTGATTCCTGAAAACACGTTGCATGTAAATGGCCTGTTTAACGTTAACAGAGTAGTACAATCTCTGGAAGCAGCACAAACAAAAATGGAAATGATCAGAAATCGTGTAAATAGCTTTAATTTATTTATTAATTGTTCAAATTACTGCTTTACAAATGCAGCTTTCTGGAGGCAGTTTTGCATGTGGTTGCATGGGTTCTTCAGCTATAGCAACACAGCTTGATAAAATATGAAAGCAGACACATCAGCTGAAATGCAGTTCCTGGCTTAATTAATATTTATATACTAGTACATAGTATCATGTTTGGAAGACAATGCTTTAATTATAGAAATTCTGAAATCTCAGGCTCCCTAAAAAAATGATCATACTTTCTGTCTTTCTTTGCAGATATGTAGTCTTTATTAAGGAATCCATTTTAATCTCTATACTTTTCCATAAGAGTAACATTTAAAAAAAACAATTACTTCATTTCACCTTCCCTTTATATTAGCTCTCAATTATGATCCATTATTTTGCTATATATTAGCACCTGGTAATATACTGATGTTAAGTTAGTGTTGGTTCATCTTCAGTTCCACATTCATCCCATTAAACATAAAAATCTTCAGCTAAAATGTGTCTGTGAATCATCTGCTCAGTGCTTCCTTATCCTCTATTAATTTCCTTGCAGTGCCACCCAGGAAAAGAACATTACAGCAAATTGAATGTGTGCACTGATCAGTGCTGCTCGGAAATCTGTTGGTGCTGATTAAACTGACCCAAAAATCTACATAGACCCTCAGCATCGCAAATGCTACTGTGTAACGTTCACAGGGTAATTATTGGATCATTTTAGTCAGCACAGCCTCAGTGTACCAAGTGAAACTCAAAGATGGATGCAAATGTGTGAGACTTAAATATGTACATCTGAAATAAATTCCAGGCAATAACTGCAGTGTACTGTAGTCAAAGATACAGAGATGCAGACTTTACTGAGGAATAGGACGTTTCAGATAGGAGTCATTTATCAACTGTGCACACAAAGTGCTTATAGATCCAGTCCAGACAGGTAACTGGTGTCAGTAAACAGGGAAGTAAAACTCTGGGGACACACCATAAAAATATGACTCTAACACATGTGCACTTTACACATATATACATAAATACTCACATGCTAGGCAAGAACTTCATGGAAAAACGCATTCATTTATATTCAAATTCAGTAATAGTTACTTATCTTTGTATATTTTTGTGTATATTTGAGTGTATATGTATGTGTCCGAGCATGCACACACACACACACACACACACACACACACACACACACACTCACACATGCACACGGTACCATCACAGCTGCCTTCAGCTGCATAGCACGTCACACTGTAACCCAGTGTGACAGTTTGGAGCCTATAGACTCATCATCTTCCTTCCCGGGCCGATACCTCCACCCTTCCTCTCCTCCTACACCCCTTTCCTCTTTCGCTTCGTTTCCCCCTTCCCCTCTCTCCACACTCCCTCAAACCCTCTTTTCTCTCACTCGCTCTCTCTCTCTCTGAATCCTTTTCACCTTCATTTCTCCTTCAAGCCTATTTCCATTCCCTTGATCTTTCCATTCCCTCTGTCCTTCTCTGGACTCATTTTTACACCTCCCTTCTTTCCATCCTGCATCCCCTCTGCTCCATTTCCTCTCATGTTTTGTGTTCTGTCGTTCCACCTAATGCCCTGTCAGAGCTACCTGCCTGTGAACATGCTCTATTTTCCAAGGCTGATGATCAGTGCTGCGGGAAGTAACAGGATTTTTGGAACTCTTTTACTTTCATAAACTCTTGACATGTGACGTGTACTGTGGGCACTAAATAAAACTGTGTAGCGTTCAGGTTGCTGTTTGGTTCCATCAAAGTTCTCTGCATATCTACAAAAGTTATACTTACTGAGCTTCCATCCAAACATAGTTAAACCAACTTCTGACTATAAAAGCTGTTCTATGATTTGTTTGAACTACTGTTGTGTGAAATACATGATTTTATTGAAGGTTTGCTCATTGTGTCTAACTCTGGCTCCTTAAAAAATGGTAAAAGCAACATTGTTAAAAGCGTTATAAATATAAATATAAATAAATTGAATTTTAACTGAATTCAATTAGGGGCATGTAAACACAAGTACCAAATAGCGGTCTAATGAAAAGTTCTGAAGATCAGGATTAGATTAGACATGAGTTATTCAACAAGGCCTTTTAACAATAATGTCTGATTTAATTTGCATCATTATGAAATTACCCCTAGGCATTCATAACGAAGAAATTTGAAACTATACTTTCTCTTTATGAAGTAGACTTTACATGGATGGATTACCAGCAGCTCAGAGATGCTGGACAAAGCAAGCAACTGTTCATTTAATCAGTACTGAAACTGGTATGTTTCATGTTACATTCCTGCTTTATCAGTTATTTAAAAATCTATCACCCATTTTCACATCTTGTATCAATTAACAATATTTTCTACTTTAACCAAGATCAATATTTTTGTGATATGTTTATGCATTTGCTTTATTTAAGTGTTTTCCTTTCAGATTCATCTTCATTTTCATATTTGCATAAACAAGATGGATGGAAAAGCAATTACTGTCAAAGTCATGTTCTCAGAAGCTGAGCTATTGTTTCATAGCTGAGCCTAAACTCAGTCTGAGCTGAGTCTGAGCTGACACTGAGCTGAGTCTGAGCTGAGTCTGAGATGAGCTTTAGTTTCACCGTAAAATACACTGAGGGTGAACTTACCCAATCTTTGACTAAATGGAGCATGTATGATAATTTGTTGAGTTTGTTTCTGTACCCTTCTTTCTGCCCTTCTTCCCCTCGCAGAGATATAGAGAGGTAAGCTGAGATGGAGAAAAGGTGAGAATTGCTGCCTCGAAAAAGTTTAAATGCCATTCTTATATAGCTTTCTCAAACATGAGTTTTCAGCTTTCTCTTCTCTTCTCATCTTAAACATGAAGGTATATGCTACCTCAGTGTAACTTTCTGTGTGACAGAATTTTTTGCCTTGCCAACATAGTTTAAACCCTTCACTTCAGTACAGGACAGAGGATGTTTCAAATCCAAATCTGTATAATCTTATTGGAACAGGGAAACTGATTTACAGTTTCCCTGTTCCAACCTTCACATAAAAGGTTGTACAGAAGGGTACAACAGCTCATTGTTGAGCACAACCTTAACTTTCTGTAAGTTTTCATGGCTTGTAAAAATTCTAGGGAATGTGCACTTTTGAGGTACTGGAGTAACAAGCATACAGACATGTTAAAGCCATTGCCAAATGTTTACTTCAAGTAAACTTTATTGCAGATTACTTGCTAAATTTTATTTAGTTCTTGCATACACTGTAAGTGAAACAATATTCTATGCTGAGAAAATTGTCAGAATCCTCAGAGTGAACCAAGGAAATCTTTAGCCAGTGCTTTGCTTGGCATGTGTAGATTCTCATATAAATGGCTGAAATTAGTCATGTTCCTTCTTGGCACTGATTTTTCTAGTCTTCCTCCTGGTCATTAGTGGTAGTAAATTGCTAATCAGCTTCACAAATCAGAACTGGTGCTGCAGATGGGGGGGGGCAGATACATTACCATCCTCATAAATGAGCATCAGTTTGTGATCTCTTGATTAGCATCGCGTGCAAGTAAATGTCTTATTTCAGGAATACAGTATTTGAAACCAAGAGGAGAGAAAGAGAACCAAGGGTGTGTCGCATGAGGTCAGAATAAAACTCAACAGCCTCCCAAACGAGAGAAGTGTGAGGGAACTGAAGCAACCCAGGCCTGATAAACAGTCATAAATAATGTAACGTTAGATGATGTTGCCTTTACAGGATAAACAAACTGTTTACCCATTTAGGGGAGAACAAATAGATGTGTGTCTGTTCTCCCATAAATAGGTAGTTTGTTGAAAAAATAAATCAGTGCCTTTAATTTTTTTTAACATTCCATGACTTGAGAATTGTTGATGTTTGTAATCATACAAATGACTGAGTACTACTATAATTCATACAACTGAATGAGGACTTCTCTATGTGGAGCCTGTTTAGCATAAAATATTTAATTATAGCACTTTTCATTTCGATTCAGTAAAATCTAAATCATTTACTTTTTTTTTTACTTGATCTTGAAATTACCATTGCTTCGCTTCCACTACATTTCTAAACCGTTGTGTTTCCTGAGTTTCACATCGATTTATACCATAGCCTTCAATAGTTTCCAGAATTATTTCAGAAAGTTACTTATACAAGTATGTTCTTTCTGAATTCTGAATGTTTCAGTAACACTTTAAATTATATTACTTTTACAATAAAACTATACCATTATAGTTTAATGCCTGTCACGTCTTGCCGGACACCCAGCCCGCCGGCCACGCCCACCAATTCCACATTGCCCCGCTCTCAATCACCGGTGTATTGAGCGCACCTGGCGCTCATCACCGCACTGACTATTTAAAGACCACGCACGGCACAGTACATTGGCCTCGCTTGTTGAGCTGCTTCCACAGCCTCTGTATTCTCACGCTGCTGACAGTTTGTGTGTGCAAGCCGCAACCTCACACCCTTACCGGTAAACCCGGACATCGCCTGCTATATTGCTTGTGTGTTTTCTCTTTGCATATTGCTTGCTTTTTACGCCACTGGCAACCCTGCTATCAATAAACCCCTAGCATGTTCCCAGTAGCGTCTGCTTCTGCTCCCTCCGACCCGCCGTCACAATACCTAAATAACAGTGTGTAACAATGTATTAATATTTAGTACTTACATAATGGAAAAATGAAAATTTGTACTTAAGTGTGTAAACACAAATTTCTATATGACACAGTATCAGTGATATTCTTCACACTGTAGTATGCATGCAAAACAATGATGCACTGAAGCTGTTAATAATACTGTCTGGGATTCAACTACAGTACATCAAGTACACAAAGAAAAAAAATGGTCACATCCACCGTAATGGACACAGAATGCAGGAAGTATGGGTAACAAAGCATGAGCTACACCAGCCCACCCCCAGCTCTCACCACAGTAGTGCAGTAGTCACAGTAGTCAATCACTGTGCTCAGCAATGCACAGCTCACCAGTCTCACTGTCCAGACAGATCCACTGGGTCACACTGTCTGAATTCGAGTAATACCTTTAACGCAATAAGCACAAGAATCTGGCAACCCACTGGAAAAGGCTATCAGTCATGCTGTGTGACAGCAGAACGTAAAAAACCAAGTTTCACTGAAGCTGGTCTGAATGAATAGCAGTGTTTAGTATGGAGGGGAGGAAATTTTTGATGACCTTTTTGATGACGGTAGATAAGGTGACTCCAGGCTGAACCAATCACAGGTTTTAGATAAAATATCTTAGAGGTTTATCAGCGGGTGCACCATTGTAAAGTGCATTGTTCAGCTCTAGAGGATGTTCTGTAAAGACAGTAATGATTTCCCATACTGCAGAGTGTGATTACTAATGCACCATGCACTGATTAAACATGGCAGTAGGATGCAAGCATGTGTTGCGTGATTGCCTTTCTCTGTAATTTCAGTCTCTGGAACAAAGCTCTATGTTCTCACCACATCTAATATGGCTGTCTAAACTAATAAGAAGTTGTGCCAATAATCAATTGCTGTTTCATTAATAGAAATTTCAAAAATGTACAGTTAAATATCCAAATTTCAAACCTGGAGAACAAGTCTCAACTGTACCTAATCACAAATCCAACAAGTAATCAGTTCAACAATGCCGTTTGCTAATTAGTTCACTCAGCTCATGATTTGTATAAAACGACGAACACTTGGGAAGGTGTGAATGCTGTCGAATAAAAACAGGACCTGAAGAACGGAAGTAAAAACGAGAAATAGAAGATACAGGGCAGACAGAACAGTGTAACAGCCCCGTCTCTGACACCACCTGAAAAGCCTGTCAGCACATGGCTGTCTGGTGTGGGTGTGTGTGTGTGTGTGTGTGTATTAGTGGTGACACCTGTCTGTAGTTATGAGCTTTTTAGCATGCAGACTGTAGCGCCTGATGTTAATCGTTATTGTTTGTATTTAAGCTCTGTGTATTCCATGTGCTCTCTGTCCAATGGTTGCTCTGCTAAGGCTTGGGTTGCTGTCTTGCCTTGGTTTTTGTCTTGGTTTTTGCCTGGTGTTAATGCATCATCTGTTCACTTATCCATCCGTCATTTGTTGCTTCATGTTTTTGTTTAATTTGTTTGTCAATAAACGTCACTTGCTTCGCCATCCTACCTCGCCCCTCGCGCTACGACATGGAGAAGGCAGAGCTGGAGAAGGTTCGTGCGGAGGGCTCAGAAGGAGGACAGTTAGGAGATGTTCAAAACACCTCAGAATGAAATCAGTGAAATGGTCTATTTATGAGAGAACCGGAACAAACAGTACAGAGTGGTTTACTCATGGCACTCACCTGTTTAAAAAATACCCAGAGTTGCTGCTACTGACTGCTGATATACTTCTGAACAGAAATGTATTCCAAATGAACCAAGCTTACACAGTGCCTAGCGAGAAATGAGGATGGATAAAAGAACAGTAGATTCTGGCTGGAATGAAGGACACGATGGAGACATGTGACACTGGAACAGCACAAGTGGGTCAGGGACAGATCTGACGCAGGGACAGATCTGACACAACCTTAGTTTTTATTACTATGTGTTTGGCCAGAGAATATACACATGGGGATGGGACGTCCTCCGACACGACGTAAACCAGAGAATGGATGAATAAACGTTGCATTGTTTATTTAGTGTGCTCTTTTTATATAGACAATTTCTGGACTCGGTAACTGGTCTGCTGCAGGAGTCTGCAGAGCACTTCAATGTGCGCGTTTTCTTAAAGTCATTGCGTTCCTGAGGTTTTGAATTGTGTAGAATTGTGTACTTTCATCATTTCTAAGGTCTGTTACAAGGACATGTAGACTCTTTTTGAGGACCTCAAACTTTGCTCTGAGAGCTTTGCTAAAGTGTTTGAGAGAAAAAAACGTAGCAGGAGCAGTAATGTCTCAGACAGACAGTCAACATATAGAAAACAGTAGTGTCAGAATGCAGGCAGAATTACAGTTAGAGAGTACTGGAGTATTACCACAGCTAATTAATACCCACAAATATATACACCATGTGCACAAGAGACCAGTTGGGTGCAGGTGAAGCGGATGATTCAAGGCTGGAAGCAGAACACACCCGCCTCACGCCATGTTGCACTTGGTGGGACCGGTTTGGTTCATTCTCATTCTGGGGACTTGGCCATCAGAAGCTGTGTAGCATTAGCCGTGTCCGCTGAGACCCATAGCTGTGTAATAGAACGGTCCAGTGTGTGTGTGTGTGTGTGGCCAGACTAACCGTGATTGAAAGGACATTTACCGCAGGGTTCTTCGACCATTCATATAGCATAACTCTTTCAGACTCCATTATCAGAGAGATAAATCAAAATGTAATTTGGACCGTGTAGGGTTTCATCTTTACGTTTATGCCGGCACTTGTGGCTTGGTGTGTGAGAACAGATGTGTGTGGAGTGTGTGTTCAAGAGTAAGAGCTGTGGAGATCAAGAGCGCTGACTGCTTGAAGTGCTCTCAACGGTGTGTGTGTGTGTGTGTGTGTGTGTGTGACTGTGTGAATGGGCAATGTTGACAGACAGTTCAGAGATTTCAAACCTGCATTAAAAATTAATGTGTGCACGTGTGTGTGCACGTGTGTGTGTGTGTGTGTGTGTGTGTGTAAATGAAAAGAAACAGTGTCACATATGTAGGGTCCAACAGACTACTGCAATGCACACCCACTCAGAACCAGACTCTCAGGCAGCCATTTCAGTCTGTACTAAAACCCAGACTGAAGAGGGAACACACACAGTAGAGGGCTGATATTTGCCACTGTCAGGGGACTTTGCCTTCAACAGAACTCTCTCTCCTGTCTCCTAAAGACATATAGTGAAGCTAACTCAAGATGCTTTATAATTTTCCACACCTAGGTGATAAAGACTAGCTAAATGCTTTTGGCTGGCAAAAGTCAGAAAAGCAGGACATCTATACTGTTGCTCGGCACTCTGTCGGGAATAAAGCTCAGAGCAGTGAAGATTTGCCTTCCTCCTCTTCTCCTATCTCTTCTGAAATGAGGAGCAGGATGAAGGAGCAGACAGAAGCTATCAGAGCAGCCTTCTCCAGAGTGCCTGGTCCTTCGCAGGAACTGTGTGTGTTTGTGTGGATGCCTGTGGTTGGTGAGTTTTACCTATGAAAATAAAATTTGTGTCAGATGTATCAAACATGATTTCCACAGTATCAAAAAATATAATTGGGAGACAATGAAATAACAAAGAAAAAAGAACCATTTGAAAAAGCGTCCTCAGAAGAGAAAAAACCAAACACTTAGATTTGAAATAATGAGGCCTCTGTTTTTCATGTTGTTGAACAGGAATTGCCTTAGCTGTCAGTGTTTATGTTCTCTGTCTACTTTTCCTTTACACTTCCACAGTTTTTACTTAAAATTCTGACACAACCTCTATTGTGGCTAGTGATGTTTAAAATTACAGCAAATAACCACTATGTGCATCAAATGCATCCATCCTGCTATAATAATTCTTATTGGTTCCATTTTTGGAGGCTCAAGTAGTCACTGCAGTATAACTTTAGTGCAATTTTCATTTACTCCAGCCATTACTTCAGGACCAGTGCAGAGTCTTTTCTACACCTGCCACTGTCACCATTGGTCTGTCATTCTTATCGTGATAGGGATGTGCTCATGGTGAGAGGGAAGTCCTTCTAGCCTGTTAGCACCCTCGTCTAATCAGAGAGCATGGCCGTCACTCTCAGTATGTGTTCTTTTCTAATCAGCCATTTCTTCTCCAGCTCTCCCCCCTGCTTTTCCCATCACTTGTTACCTTAATGGTTTGTGTGTGTGCGTGTGTGAGTGTGACTAATTGGCTTAATTGATCTTCTCAAAGTCACAGAAAAAATCAGAGCACCTTTTGGGAGACTTTTTGGCAATTTTGAGACCAAAGTGCAAGGTTGGGATTAAATATCTAGAGTGCTCAGGATGGTCATGGTTGGGATTAAATATCTAGAGTGCTCAGGATGGTCATGGTTGGGATTAAATATCTAGAGCGCTCAGGATGGTCATGGTTGGGATTAAATATCTAGAGTGCTCAGGATTGTCATGGTTGAGATTACTTGTTCATTACAAATATGCAGGATGAGAGTGGCCTGAAGTGATTTAAGATGCTGATAAACACTCTCAGCTCTTCACATGGCACGGTCATGTACTTTAGTGGATGGTCAGGTGACCCTTCCTTGTTTTACTCGTTTACATGTCTCATCGTCAATGAATGTCAGTCTGCTGTTGTCATATTCTGTGCAGGGGTCAGAGTAATACTGAAACCTCACAGGACACTGCTCAAAAACTGGGTGTGAGGACACAGGAGCGGTGCAGAAAGAAGCATGTATGTGCCACAGTAACCAGCTCTCTACTCCGTACGTCTAAGTTAGATGCTGCAACACAGACGTTGGTTTTATTTTGGGGGACCATACCATTCTTAAGAGTGGGGGAGGCTGGGAAGAGATGCTGAGAAAAAGTGAGAAAAAAAAGTAACAGAGCCTAAAGGACAGACGTGTGATGCAGAACCTTATGAATCCACTCTTGAATATGATTAAGCTGTTTATAAGGGTGCGTTATAGTCTTAGCATATAGGAATGTCATGAAGGTGAAATGATTTTCCCACCTGAAAACATGAATAATGATCTGTCTGTACTGTCATATCCTGTTTATGATGCGGTTATGCAGCATAAGGGCTGAATATCACGAGTGTGTTTGGACTGCACTTAATTCTGCAGTAAGAGCTGATGAGGCAATGCATGGTTGAGCAGGGAGAGAGAGAGAGAGAGAGAGAGAGAGAGAGAGTAGGTGTGATATATAGAGAGGAGACTGGATGAGAGAGAAAATTTTGGGGGAAAAGTGTACATTGTATACTTTAGATGTCAGTGTTCTGCAGCTCCTCTGTATGACATGTCTGTGATTTATGTTGACATTTGTCAGTTTTTGTATGGTGTAGCTGCACAGTTGGGAAGGCTGGCCGCACACTAGCATGTAGCCTTCACTAGCCTTCCTGTACTCATCATCCCAACTGTCTGTCCAAATGTCTTCTCTTCTCCAACTGCAATAGAGGCTAGGGAAAAGTTGGCCTCCAAATTATTTTCATCTAAATGGCAGAATTGGTGTGTTTAGTTCGGCTACATATTGCGAAAAACACGAAATTTTTCAGTTTTGTAAATCAGTTATTTTGTTCCAATGGCACAGAAAGTGCTACTGTTGTTCTTTTTATTTTGATTGTTCTTATTAATGTTATTAATATGAGTGTTCAGTTGACAGACCATGGTGGATTACCACAGCACGCTGAATGCACAAAGAACAGCACTTTTACTGAAGCACGATGAAAAGAGAAAAGAGATATTGGCAGCTCAGATCGCTAGGGATAAGAATCAGCTGGGCTTACTGTGTATGTGTGTGTGTGTGTGTGTGTGTGTAGAGGGAGACAGACAGAGAGAGAGCTGCTAAGGTTGCATTTGAGTGGTTTAAATTGTTATAAATACATTCAATCTGCCTTCCTTTCTAATGAGTAGGCAGTGGGATCAGTTAATGTACAATGTAGCATACAGTCACATGGCAAGACATGCACACCATTAAAGTTAAATGGAAGACTCAAATTTATCGTCTCTATTGTAGATGGAACTGGGTTTGTTTGGACAAGAGCAGAAATATTAAAGAAGAAAGTGATACAGAGAGAGAGAGAGAGAGTTAGGATTTGTAGCTGTATAAATTTATAGGTGTCAACAGTATGTTATATAAGCTGATTTCAAAAGATTTTATGGCTCTTCCAGCAACAACAGCAGCTTTCTTGGTGACACTCATTAACAGTGGAGTTGCTACTATAACTCCAGTGTGTGTGGAGGGGAGGGGGACGGGTGCATGAGAGCACATCTATTCACAGAGCCCAGAGAATATCTCCTATTAATGAACGTCTGCGTGTCTAAAAAGTGACATCTTGGATGTTCATGGATGTTAAGGTTTTGGTTACAACCACTCAAACATAAATACCAAATTTTAGATTAATGCCAAACAAGGAACACTGGGCATTTGTTTCAGAAGTAGCTGTTACTTTAAAAAGAACAGATGGCAAGTGTATGTAGCATCTCTGATATAAATGGATGACGTTCTTTTGCTCACAATTTTGAAAGAAATCTTCCAACATCTCACAAAGTATTATATGAAATATGTTCTGTATTTTCATTCACTTAAGTCACACATAGTTTGGAAATGCATCCATCACGTCATGTGGAAAGCATGTAAAATGGTTTCTTTCAGTTTTTACTTCATGTTAGATAATTTAAATGATACACAGATATACAAGAAATATATCTATACATCAATGTTTTACTAACTATGTTAATGGGATTTGATATCTGATTGCCAAAAGTATTCGCTCACCAATCCAAATGACTGCGCACCAGTGCACAAAGCAAGGTCCACAAAGACATGGATGGCAGAGTATGGTGTGGATGAACTTTACTGGCCTGCACAAAGTCCTGACCTCAACCCGATAGAACACCTTTGGGATGAATTAGAGCGGAGACTGAGAGCCAGGCCTTCTCGTCCAAC
>JAOXYF010000022.1:5736996-5764668 GCA_028565775.1 Sternarchorhynchus goeldii
CCCAGAAGAGCTGAAGCTGTTCTAGCTGCAAAGGGTGGACCAACGTCATATTGAACCCTATGGATTAGGAATGGGATTTCACTCAAGCTCATATGTGAATCAAGGAAGGTGAGCAAATACTTTTGGCAATATAGTGTATCCCCACTCCCCACTCACCCTTCTAGGCCATCTTTTTCCTTTAAGCTCAGGTCCTCTACCAGGCCTGGGAGCTTGAGGGTCCTGCGTAGTATCTTTCCTGTTCCCAGGACTGCAGTCTTCTGGACGGAGATATTAGGTTTTGTTCCTGGGATCTGTTGGAGCCACTCCCCCAGTTTGGTGATCACAGCTCCTAGTGCTCCTGTTACCACAGGATCAACTGTTGCCTTTACCTTCCACATCTTTTACAGCTCTTCTTTCAGCCCTTGATCATTTCTGGAGCTTCTCGTGTTCCTTGTGCCTGATGTTGTTATCACATGGGATTACCACATCTATCACTACAGCCCTTTTCTGCTGTTTGTCCATCACCACAATGTCCGGTTGGTTAGCCATTGCCATTTTATCATTTTGTATCTGGAAGTCCCACAAGATCTTAGCTTGGTTGTTCTCCACCACTTTTGGGGGAGTTTCCCACTTTGACCTTGGGACTATCAGACCATACTCGGCACAGATGTTTCTGTATATTATGCCAGCCACTTGGTTTTGGAGTTCCATATATGCTCTGCCAGCATCATTCACCTCGCTATTATGTGCTGGGTTGTCTCAAGGGCATCTACACACAGTCTGCATCTGGGTCATGTCTGGTGTGGTAGATCCCAGCCTCTATTGATCTTGTATTGAGAGCTGGTTCCTGTGCTCCATGATTAGTGCCTCTGTGTTGTCTTTCAGTCCAGCTTTTTCCAGCCAGCAGGTGGATTTTTCCATATCAGCCACTTCCATTATTTGTCGGTGGTTCATGCCATGTAGGGGTTTATCCACCCATGATGGCACCTGCTCTTCCTCATTTCTCTCATTGTTGGAATTCTGTTGTCTAGGTTTTTCCCTAAGCACCTTGTCATTTTGGGCCATATTCCAGATCTATTCCTGGATCTTGGTTGTTTCATCCTGGACAGTGGTGCTGATGCTCACTAGTCCTCGGCCCCCCTGCTTACGTTTAGTGTACAACCCCAGAGTGCTGGATTTGGAGTGAAACCCTCCGTGCATTGTGAGGAGTTTTCTTGTCTTTATGCCAGTGCCTTCTATCTCCTCCTTCATCCAGGATATTATACCAGCTGGGTATCTGATGACTGGTAGAACATAGCTGTTGATAGTCTGGACCTTGTTCTTGCCATTCAGCTTCTCAGGACTTGCCTCACATTTTGAAGGTATTTGGCTGTGCCTGCTTTCCTGGTGGCCTCTTGATGATTTCCATTTGCCTGTGGGATGCCAAGGTGCCAAGCTGCCCTCAACATCTGCAATGTTGCCTTCTGGTAGTTCATTCCCCTCATTTCTTGCTACCTTTCCTTGCCTTGCAACCATCTGACTATCCCACAACCATTGGCTTGAATTTGGCCTCTAGGGTTGTCTTCTACAGCCCCACTGAGTTCTCAGTGAAGATCCTAAGAGTCCTGTTGATGTTATACAGCCTCAAGCACTCCAGTATCCATGTGTGGGGCACTGAATCATAGGCTTTCTTGTAGTCAATCCAGGCAGTGCTCAGGTTGGTCTATCTGGTCCTACAGTCTCGGCTGACTGTCTTATCAACCAGTCGCTGGTGCTTGGCTCCTCTGGTGTTCTTTCCAATGCCTTTCTGAGCCCTGCTCATATATTGGGACATATATCTTCTCATCTTTGTTGCAGTGACGCCTGACAGGAGCTTTCATGTTGTTGAGAGGCAGTTGAAGGGAACTTGGTCTGTCTGGGGGTCCTTCAGGATTAGGACTGTCGTATCTTCAGTTAACCATTCAGGGTGGGTTCCATTGGTTAGCATATATATATATAATATGAGAGGAAAGCGAGAGATAGAGAGAGACAAGCTGTGGCAGGGGGTAGTGGCAAAATTAACAACGTATATTACCACAGCTTGTGTGACTCCTAATTGTAATGGCCTATTTAAAAGCAACCGGTGGTGTTCTCCAATCATTTTCAGTCCAGCTGCGCAAGGTGAAGGCAGCAGTGTTTCTTATTAACACATGAGTGCACCGCTCCAGAGTTCACCTTGTAGGCTCACACATTTACCTTCCCCAAGCTTAGGTCATGATATCAACAACTCTGACACTCCGAGGAAGCAAAACAGCCCAAACTTTATCAATATTACATGAAGATCCTTTAGGGTCAGTTTTCTAGATATTGCCCTTTCCAAGACTGAGATATTCAGTGAATTCCTTATGGAGGTCTACTTATATTCATAACTATGCTCTACCTGTGTTCAGAAAAATATAACTTTTTGTAAAGATTTGAATGTTGTGTGAGGACATGAAGGACTATGACTACTATCTCTGGGCTTTGTTTTAACAAGTACAGTGTTCATCGTTCACCTTAGGTTTCTCATCAAACTATATCAGATAAAAATTTGAATGATTCTTGGAATTAAAATTCCACATAATAAAGGATGACTGATAATATTTACACATTCCTGTATGTATCTGTTGTATTATGATATCTGGGGCCCAATATCTTTTTCAGTGGGTAGGCACATTTCAAAAGTGGGCCCAGTTAAAATAATGAGGAAGTGAACGAGAAAGACTTCAAAAGACTTCAAAATGATGCCAAGACTTCAAAATGATGCCAAATTGCATATCATTAGCATTATTTCCTGAAATCCACTATTTGTGCTTCAAAGCATTTCAGAAAGAGGTCTCAGATGCTGAGTGATAGCTTTCATTTTAAATAATCACCAACTGAGGTAAAAATGAAGATTAAGAATTAACATTTCAAAATTGTACAAAACCTTAGGCATAAATAAATGTATGCCAAATTTTATGTAACCAATTAAATTTGGATAATTAGCTTTGCAGCCAATAACTGCAGTGCTCAAGTACAATGCACAAGGTACACACTATGCTTCTTTCTATTCTTTCTGTGACAAAATAAGGGACTGTAGTGTGTAAATCAAATCTGATGGCAGCTAAGTCAATCATAAGCACACTAGTCAATCATACACAAACATGAGGGTGGCTAAGAGGATTGTCCCTTTAATCCACAGTCCCCAGCACTTTTATCTGAACCGCAAGCTGCAGTGAGAGCTTTCCACATAAGAGCTCAGTGCCATTCCTTGGCAATGACAATGTTTCTCACCCCTTGAAAAAGACAGCGTAGCGCTCCCACCTGGCCCAGAGGCACCTTTTTCAGGACGAGACATCCCTAAGGGCATGTTTAGTTCTCGCTTCTGTGAGGCAGCTTGGGGTAACTGGGGGAACCTGTCTTTGTCTGCAGTTTTTTTCCCCAAAGCTAAAAGCCCAGGTTTCCTTGAGTCAAGGTGAAGCTATCGTTCTCTCTACTGCCAGAGGTGAGAGGCAGCCACTCTTGGCTTTGCAGCTCCTTTAAAATTCATCTCCCTTCTCATCTGAAGAGGCCTGAGAATGGAAACCTTGGAGACACTGCAATATTGCAGCATGTGCAAACCTTCAAAGTCAATGAAGCCATGTGCTGTAAATAAGACCTAAATCATGCCACAAAGTTATAATTTCAATATAAACCTTTTTTAAGATTTGATCATGTTTTAATGAAGGATGTCCAAGGTTCAGCTTTTATATAGATGCACTAAATTAATATGTAATATAAGTATGCTTTATGTAGTGATGAATATAATGAATATGTAGTATAAGTATAATGATTATGTGCATAAGTATAATGAATATGTAGTATAAGTATAATGAATATGTGTATAAGTATAATGAATATGTAGTATAAGTATAATGAATATGTAGTATAAGTATAATGAATATGTGTATACGTATGCTTTAAGTAGTTATGTCTACATTGTATACCCATGTAAATAAACTTCAATCAAAGTGTAATTTAATAAGAATTAAATATGTTGAATTAATATTTATCATACTGGTAAACATTTATATGACTGGTAGACTTTCTGAATGACAAGAAAGACATTTACTGAAAATTCCTATGAGGTATTTATTCTGAATTATCATTTAACAGTTGAATGTAACTGACATACAAAATTAAAACTCCTCTGTTTTAAATTGTTTACAGCTGCAAAGATAATAATGCAGAGGTAAGTTTAAGAAACAATCCTAGTGAAATATAATAACGAAGCACATTTAGTTATTTAGCTGAGCTAAACGGGTATAAATAAATGTCCTTAAAGCCAAAAAAGTGTATAACACATGCTCAAATGAGTTGATCTACTTTATAAATAAATAAATAAACAAGCCTCCTTAGCAAATGATATGATTATGCCCAGTATGGACTTTAATCATATTAGCTTGTATTTTTTTATTTCTTCATAACCCCTGCGTTATAAAATATATCTGCATTAAAGAATTAAATCCTGCATTAGACTCTGTGTTTGTGCAGAGAGAGAATTTAAGGAGCAGTAATGGTGCAGCACACAGCAGTGTCTGCAGAGGCCCCCAGGGAAGGAATAAACTGCAATCAGGGGCCCTTCTGCCCACTCCAGTGTGCAGGTCAGTTCAGCAGCTACCTTCCCTGACAGCATCTTTCCATCAACCTTGGTAAACATGCAGTGTGTGTGTGTGTCTGTGTGTCTGTGTGTGTGTGTGAATGTGTCTTTTCAAGTCTTTTCTCACAGATGAACAGTTTAGCACTAATATGCCCTACCTAAGCTTCAAGTGTACATTGGCATCTCTGCTTAAGCGTGGAGATCTTTGGCGTCGGGTTGCTCCTGGTAATGCTGCCCTTATTAAAACCAAGTCCCACATGGCTCTGTCTCACGTAACTCCTCCCCTTACCCTTCTATTATTTGTTGATCATCTACACTGTGTTATGGAAATACTATGTAAATGCTGTTTTGTCATATTTGGCCAGTCCATGTATGGAAGCCCTTGTAGCACCATTAAGGTGTGATACTTCCTAGACTCTTTAAACCTTCATTTAAAAACAAGGCCAGCAAGCTTCACAGCTTTATCTAAGGGCTTGATGAAGAAAACAGATTTCCTAAAGCGTACCATGAAATGTTTATGGTTGATGAACCAGATATTGTTTTCCGACAGTGTACCATTGTGCTAATTCATGTTAATTATTTTACATTACTAATTATGAGCTTTAGTTAGAATATTAATTTTCTAGGCTAGTTTAGCTGTCACAGATTCTCCCTTGTGGATAAGAAGTACCTATATTTCAGTATGATCTAGACTTTTCGGGGGGTTCAAACTGAGAACTGGAGAACCTTTTTCTCTCTCACTTTAAATTCTTCTCATTTCCAGCAGAGATTGAATATGAGTATCTCCGTGCCTCTCAAGCCTCAGCTCTCTCAGCTGCTGTGAGGTGGTGTGGTGGGGTGTGTCGGAACAGGGGTTCCTAGGAGATGATAAAGTCAGATCTTCAGGAGCCTTGGGGACTTGTACACTGGTTAATGTTTTAATATTCCCTGCAAATTGCTAGTCGTTCTGGCTACTGGATACTGTTCGGTAAGTCTCTCTCTCTCTCTCCCTCTGTCTCTCTCTCTCTCTCTCTCTCTCTTTGTCCTTCTAAAATCTAATTCAGTACCTATCCATTGAAACATGTCAAAAATAAATAGAAATTAGACTTTGAACGACTTTAGGTAAAACTGTAGATGATGTAGTCAGTGTTTCCTTGTCAGATTGTGCTTTTTTATGACACTGAACCATCAACAGTTCCAAAATTAAATAATTAGGGTTAGCTAAAATTGTTAGATGATGTAACATGGAGCAACTCAGCAGCCTCTAGCAATTTGATGATGGATCTCTCTTACTTAATGAACTCTTAAAATCAACCCCTCATAGCTGCTAAAATATGAGATAATGATTATTGGCTTAACTTAGCCTTTATTATATAAACAAGGAAAACAGCTTACTGGCAGTACCAAATTTACTCATACTTAACGCGCCTTCAGTTTTTCAGATTGGAGAAGCAACTCTGTTTAGGTGCCTCTAGATGATCGCTGCCTTAACAGGCTTTTAACTTCTGCTTTTAACGTCTGGTGTGGAGGCATGTTTTGGATAATTACTGCTTCTGAACCATGCTGTGATCACATCCTCAGAGTGGAACCAACAAGCTTGCCACACAGGCCTTGGAGAGATAATGAAAGGTTGCTTGGTTACAGGCGAGTGCAGGGACTGGGCTTACAGTGCTCAGGTTGGACACGTCCTGTGGTGTTTGGCCTCCATGGTGGAGGACGCAGTCATGCAGTGAACATGGCCTGCCAGTGTCTGCTTTACACACAGACATGTCCAAAATGTCCAGGCCCACAGCCAGCACCATGGGACACTGGACCAAAAAAGAGACAGAGAAAGAGAGAGGGAGTTGAGCTGTGTGTGTGTGTGTGTGTGTGTATTTTTTACTCCAGATCTCACATTTCTACTGAGCTTCATATGCGTGATTAGCACACTCTAGCTAGTGCTCTCTACCATCCTGGTAACCCCAACACCAACCTCAACACCAAAACCAACACATTTGAATCAATCCTACAGCTAACAAGGATCTCTGATTAGTGCACAAGGCTTCTATTGATCTTGAGAGCAATAAGAATCAGGCAAAAGAGGGAAACTTAATTAATTCCTTCTCTGAGCAGACGTCGTCCCGTGGGTGGCTGTGGGTTGGAAACCCTGTCCAGACACTCACAGAATCTTATTCATCACTTGGGTCCTGAAAAAAATGGCTACTGCAATGACGAAGGGCCCATTGTCTCTTTCTCTCTCTCAGCTGATGTTCTAAATTTAGTGTGGGAGAAAAATACATATTGACACATTAGTAACATTCTTTTTTGCAGCTCACAATTTTATTTTATATTTAAAGTTACTTGTTAGGGCTAAGATTTTGTCATTTAGTAATTAATTGTTTTTAAGAACTCATTCAGAAAATCCAACATCCTTTCTTGTTAATCCTAGAACATCTTTATGAGACCGAGGTAGTGGTACTGATTTCCAATCTCAGTCTAATTTATCTGGGTAATTATCCTGATACAGACAATTAAGAAGCTCTGAATACTACAGCAAGGGACATTAGAGCTGAAGTGAACTCTGTGGGAGCGTAGCTAATGTCTGCTCTCTGTGTTTCTCTCTCTCTCTTTTCTTCTTTTATTGTTGATCTTAACCTGCTCTTTGTGAACATGGGATTATTGTAGACACAGTGACTTATCAACACTGCAGGATAATCAATGTTCACAGAAGAATATGAATCACTTCACAAAGACCAGACACCCTTAATCAATAAATCTATACCACCCAGGCTTCTTACTTCTGTTTGGTGAGAAACAGTCTATCGGGCCCTGTCACCCAGGACACTCACGGCTGCCTGGCATTCCTCTGGGGTTTGGATTTTCCTGAATGACTACATTTACTGCTGACCAATCAAATTATGCTTGGATTTTTTTTGGGAACCCTCAGAATCCTAGGCTAGATTCAATATTGGACATGTTTTTCTTACACATTTCCATTGTAGTGAAAACTGAGGTTGTATTTTGATTGAAGTCCTGAAGCAGCACAACTCTAAATACTCTCCAGTAACAGCTGTCCCTATTCAGCACAACAGCTGGTGTGACGGTTCTGACCTGAAACCACGCAAAGCAGCAAACAGTACCATTATTTGAATAAAATAATTGGTTTTTGACCCAACGCTCTTGTTCTCTTCTGGATTATTGCAACAAGATGATTTATGACTCATTGTTAATTTTTTTTAATCCAGTAATTGCTCTGTCAAGTGTTCCCCTGAGAGACATAATGAGAAAGAAATATCAATTTCAGTATTTTTTCACAAATGTTTATGTAACATTTAAATATAGCACACAGCGCTAAGAAAGGTAACAGGGTGCTGGGCACGGTAAGTAGGGAAGACACTGACGGCACTCAGACACAATGATGGGCACGGGGACAGACAGAAAGGGCACAAAGACAGTCACTGACAAACGAACAGGAACAGTAACAGGGACGTGGGTCAGGGGACCCCCTGATGGGATCCCTGCCGCCCACAGGGGCCACTGACCCAGCAATCCCCAGCAAGGCAGCCTGTACTGGCAGCTGGGGAGCACCCTGTAGTCCCTCAACAGACCCCTCTAGTTGCGGGTCGTTCCAGGTCATTGCGGGTTGTTGCAGACTACAGGGCTGCTTCTCTCACCAAAGTGGTGAGTGCACCGCCTTCCCTTCGATTGTCCTTCAAGGTCTGGTGCCTGGGGGCCCTGGGAGGATGCACTGAGGAGGGCTCCGATCCCTATCTCCCCTCGGAGAAATGGCCAGCTTGAGCGCGGCACGCTTGCACCTTAGGATGGCACGTCCTGGTTTTTGACGGGGATGCTCAGGAGGAGGCCCTTCCTCTTCCACGTCCATCTCTGACCCCCTCAGAGTCAGAGAACCACCCGACCTTAAGACGCCATGCACGCCCTGTAAGGAGGAGCTGGTGGGAGGAGCTCAGGCAGGGTATCTTTCTCCTCCTTATCCCTCCACAGAGAAGAGGTAGAGGTACTACCTGAGTCCATGACGCTCTCCTCCTCCTCAGTCTCCTTCTCGTCTTGGGGAGCTCCAAGTAGAAGCTGGACCAGCACTCCTCCGTCCCCGCTTCAGAAGGAGGCCAGGACAGATCCTCCTCACATCTGGAGCTGGAGAATTCCACCCCTCTGGGTATATACAGCCTGTATATACGAGCACAGGGTTCCTTCGGCTGATGACATCGGAGTCCAAGTCCGAAAGCCTCATACGTGTACTCCAGCTGTTCATCCAACAACCGTCCCACCGAGCCGAGGCAGAAAAGCCCTTTGCTGAGAACAGGATGGGAGAGAGCATTCGGCCACAGAGGGAGCACCACAGAGCACTACCTTTGCTTTTTTTTTCCTTCTGTGCTTTCCTCTTGGCATTCTGGGAAGTCGGCCTTTCTGTAACGTTTAAATATAGCACACAGCGCTAATAACGGTATCAGGATGGCAGGCGCGGTAACTAAGGCTTACTTACTTACTTTTATTTGTATTAGTGAAAACAATGAGCAATGAGGAAACACACTGGTGAAACAGATAATGCTAACAGGACGAACATCTAAACACTACGCCCATGCTACACACACAGACACATACACACACAACACACACACACACACACAGACACATACAACACACACAGACACATACAACACACACACACACAGGCACATACACACACAACACACACACAGATACATACACTCACAACACACACACACAGACACATACACACACAACACACACACACACAAACACATACAACACACACAGACACACAGACACATACAACACACACACACACACACAGGCACATACACACACAACATACACACAGACACATACACTCACAACACACACACACAGACACATACACTCACAACACACACACACACAGACACATACACACACAACACACACACACACAGACACTCACAACACACACAGACACATACACTCACAACACACACACACACACAGACGCATACACACAGACACATACACTCACAACACACACAGACACAGACACACACACAGACACATACACTCATAACACCCACACAGACACGGGACAAGGGAGGAGGTGAGCCATTGTGACAGTTCTTGTGAAGTGATGATGCGTTCATTACAGACATCCTGACCCAGTAATTGCCCACTACCCTTTTTTCCCTGTTTTTATTTTAAGCACCATTTTCCTTTTTTGACATCAGTCCAGTGTATAAGGAAGGCTAGCTTTAGCAACACTTCTGTATCGCTTTTGTTGTGTTTGAGCATGTTGCTTCAGAGGTTCACTGATTAATTTACAAACACATTTCACTGTTTTCAGCCCATTTTCTTCTCAGGGAGCTGTGATTAGGATCTGAGAGCAAAAGTGTATCTCTCTTTAGCCGGTTGGCTCCAGGGTGGTGTACTGTGTGCAGATAATTAGCTTCCCCAAATTCCCCTCTCAGATGCCTGTGGCCAGGCAGCACTGAGTTAATTGCTTCCTATTTAACAGGAGGAACATTAAATACAGCAGGCAGATGAGAATGAAGAGGAGAAAGGTTCCAGGGAATGGAGGATCTTTTCTCTATTAAGGGGTTTTGGGTATATGTAGTCTGGCTTTGGAAGCCCATGGAGATTTCCGCAGTGTTACTGATACCTATTGAGTGTCTTTTGCGTTTCGTTTGTGTCGAGAACGCAAAATATTACTCTGCAATAAAATAAACGGCACCTATTGGAAGTTGGAGCTAAGGAAACACTTCAAGCTCAGATCGTCTTTGATAGTCTGTGTTCAACACATATAGGCAAACTCCAGACAGTAGCGGAGTTATAGACACATCCCCTTATGTATGGCCAGTTCAGGCTGTACAAACTGTTACCTTAACGACATGTTCACCCTGCACAATTGACCATAAGTGTTCTAGAATTACAACCGCACGATGTGCCTCTTGAGCAGGCACGCACCGGCGTGACGAGCCAGGCCTGCCATGCAATCATCATTCTGTTCCAGCGTATCCGTGGTTTTCAGTTATGAGCCTTCACACACCAGCACCAAATTTTGTCGCCCTGGAACAAATTTTTGATACAGATCCATTTTGTTTGTGCCGCTGCAGCATCAAATCAAGTACAGCTGGACTATATAAACAAGGTGTTTTGTTTTCAGTAATCAATATTTTTTCTTTTTGAAATATATGGCACTGGAATAAAGGATAGTTTGTTGTTCAGTGATAAGCCACAATGAAATAATTGATCATTTAAATAATCTATGCTATGATTAACTGGATCCAAACAGCTGTAGCTGCACAACGTAGTGAGTAAGTAGATCTACCTTGCATGCAAATAACATTTATATTAGATGTTTAAGCTATCGATGAATGCTGTCAGCTAATATAAGAAATGTTGATGGAATGCTTGTTAGCTGGGAAGACTTGGCTTGGGTCACATGACTTGAGACGTGTCTGCACTTCCATTTTGGTGCCAGTTTGCAGGTGGCTTTAGGACCATTAAACAACCTGTCTCTGACATCACATCATGGCCGACAGGAGAGGGCATCAAAATTAGAAGTTGGGGAGGGATCCTCACAGACTGAGTACTGAAGGATATTCAAGGTCTTTTCCTTTATACCAAAGCAAGCAGGTCCCTTTCAATTCTTACAATGCGCCCAGAGGGAACTGACTCAGCCTAGTTGATCGACAGGTGGTATCATAAAAGAACAAGAACCCAAGTGAATTGCCTTATAAAAACAGAATACCCTAGAAGGTACTTTTTTTTATTTATATGCCATTGTGAAAAAGGAAAACTGTTAAAAAAATACTTCAGGGTGAAATTACAAGCAAAATAATAAACAAAACACTAACTAGCAGTGCAATGAAGGGAAATCATAGTCTCTAAAGTAACTTAAAACCAAAGCCAAAAGAAAATATAATGTCCTTTCCAGCTTCCCTAACTTATCAAAATTAGCAACTAGTAAATAGTTTAACCCGTAAAGATGAACAGAAAGTAATGTGACCCCCTGAATGGTTCTAGAAAGGAGGAGTATATTGTACATGAAGAATTATTCCACAGTGAAGCATCAACAATCCCAAACACACAACATACTTACTTCCTTTATAAGAACATGATACGCCAAAAAATAAAGACATACATGTAAAGCATAGCTCCATCTCTGCATGGTCCATCTCCTTTCAGCCAATCAGGACCTGGCTTTGCCCATAACAGGACCATCCTAAAAAGACAAACTCATCACAGTAAAGAGGAACAGAAGCAAGTAAAGAGGACGAGCAGAAATACAAGACAAAGGCAGGCAGACTGAGCAATATATCCTGAAATGTAACCCAGTATGTTAGATGTTGGAGGTTTGTTAGCACAAACCTAGTCCACACATAAACTAGTCCACGTTGTTGATCAGTTTCAACAGGTTCATTTATATATGTATACAGTCATTTTAAAGGCACCATCAAGGAATGTCAAAAGCAGTTACTTCTGGATTCTGTTCAGCAAGACCTTTAAATTTGTGTTTTATTTATTAAGTTATTAAACCCAGTGTTGCTACTCCACAAGTTTTATAGTAAATCCACAAGTTTTGGTGACTCTCACATAACTCTTGGATACTTGCTGCCTTCACCACCAAATAGCTTTCATTTTGTCAGACTACATCTTTGTCACACGCACACACACACACACACACACACACACACACACACACACACACACACACACACACACATACACACACAGCAAGAATTCAATTAACTGACATTTTGAAGTCCTCTCTGACCCACACAGACTCACCCCACTGCACCCTCAGACTCTCACCCTCAGGAAATCCCCCAAATAAAGGTCTCTGGTGCACATAAACACACCCACAAAAAACACAACCTTGCAATATAACATTCAGTAACCGGGTCACATGAGGAGTCATGGTCAGCCTGTGCTCTCTCAGGTAACATCACAGCACCAAAGCTCATTCTCGCTTTACTACACTATCGTTGTCTTGTATCTCATGGCTGTACCATTCAGCTGGTCTAGCTAATCACTTTTTAGTGTAGTTATTGACATTGTGTTGTGTGCGATGATCAAAATAATCACAGTAATGACAAGCTAATAGTGAATAGTTGCATATTTCCTTGCAAGCCTATTGCATGGTACAGCACTTCCTACACCCAGTACATACTGTATATTTATATTGTGACATTTTTTTTAAGATCCACAATCCATCTCCATTAGTGCTTACTGCTCATGTTCCCCAGTATAAATATGCCTGCTGCTTCATTCTCCTAAACAGGCCTTAGGGACTGAAATAAATGTGCTTTAGTGACCAATGACAGAGGTCTGTTTGACAGAGGTATTTTTCATATTACTCAGCATCAAGGACTTTGGATGCTTAGTTGTCCCACTCTGCTCACTGAGTGCTAAAGCTAGTTGCTTCAGTTGAGCAAAACGTATTACCAGGTCAGTGGAGAAGTGATGGATTGAACATGGTTGTGATGTAAGAAGCATCCAGCTCATGAGAACACAGGCATGTTGCCTAGAGTTTGACTACCCTTGTGTGAAAAAACAGAAACTGGCTTTGGGTTCTGCAAACGTCCTCCTACAACAGCAGGAGCTCTGAACGCTATTGTGTGTTTGAGCAGGTGTTGCCATAGCTACTGCATGGATTTGTGTCCTTTCTTCTGTCTCTCTGTGGCTGAGATCATCTTGACGCGTACGCATGCTGTCTTCAGAAGCAGCTTGAAAGGAGGAAACATTCCATGTGGTGCTGAACTGCATGACATGCTTGTTAAGAACAGGTGACATCCATGTTAACGTACCGTTCAGGTCAAGAGTCATCCTGAGATGATGTATTTGTCTCCAGTGCGCTCTGATTGGCTAACATTTTGATAGAAGGGCGTATCATTCACATTATCTTTGGATCTTTACTTTCACCCCTGGTGGGCGTATTTGGAGTTAACTGGGGCACTAAGATATCTCTGGTTTTGGAGTAAAGGTAATGTGTTGGTTACTGAGGTGCCAGTACAGTGCTGAGATATACAGTATGTCATGTGATACTGGTAGTGTAGGGGATGAAATATCAAGCAAGCACTGTGGTGTACATATATGAAATGTGTACTTTGTGTTTCTATTAAGCCACATCTTTGGAAAGCATCCTGGTCTCACTGAGCCGTTTCTGCTCTAGAACATCCTTCCATGCCCCCAACGCACACCCCACTCTTACAGTTTTGAATGTTCAGGATTTTTTAGAATTATGCTTTTCTCTCTCTGATAAGATCTTATCATACTTAACTTTTGTTTCTCTGACTTTGCACTTCAAACAGACCAACTGACAATTCTAGAGATCTTCATATACTTGACCATTACAGAATATACAAACATATGTTTTTACAGAGAAAAATATAAATTGTTGTGAACTAGGACTCCAGAAACTGATAGGACACTAATGTGTATGGACTCTCCTTGTAATATGTGGCAAAATAGAGTATGAATGCATAAAATAATCCACAAAGGACAAGCATACAGAAAATGAGACCAGAAGTGTGACAGGAATACTGGGAAGGAACATGGAAGGCTCAGAACTGCTATCGGCAAGATGTTGCAAAGACAGGCAGCGTGTTCCGGTCTATTTTTAGTCCATGGTGTTTGGCAGGAACGATGATGAACAGGTGATCATAATTCTAGAGAGGTGGAGTGAGGCGGTGCAGACGCAGGTGCAGCAATGGTGGGGGAGGGGGGGGGGCGACACCAATCTTGCATGTGAAAATAAATCATTTTCAAATGGGAGATGTATACTGTTGGAGTTCGGATCAGTGTGATATCTCTTCTACAGCACTGATTCTAATTATTCTAGTTCTAATTCCTCTTCATTTGTGCCTGGAATGGAATTCTGATATCAACAGTCATCCATGCACAGTCACTGCACTGATTAAAAACTCCTCTGAAAAAGTGGCTCATTTTCCCCAAGGTTTTGTCTAATTAGGTAAACACATGGTTGGGGCATATCATCACACGTTTCTGTACATTTGCTTCCAACGTACAGGCTGAGGGCAGCAGCACACTGCATCATGGCAGTGGAGGGCTGAACAGCCTACAGGACATGCACAGTTTTTTTCAGTGCAATCTTTAACTCAGCTCACTTATGTAATAAATGCTGTTTTTAACCTTGCACCACCATTCTGCCTTCTCTAGGTAGCAAGAAGTCTGTTCTTAATGTAGCACAAATAAGTATCGTGAAAATGTTGATATTTAACACCACGATAGAGAAAATGCAACGTAGTGTTGCCTGTTTACTCTCACTTTCACTCAATAAACTAATTACACATGCTGGTCTGCCTCAGTGTGTGAAGTTGTCTCCAATAGAGCACCTGTCTGCGCAATAAACCCCCCTAGTAAACAATTAGCTTCCAAAGTCCTTTAATTTGACACAAAGAGACATTAACATAAAAATGGAGCAATTCATTAATCCAAGCTGATGAGAATGATCTGCTTAGCTGACAACGATCCACGCAGCTTAGTCGAAGTATTCGGGCACACTGATCTCGATATATTTTGAATGATCAAGTAGCGTGTCATTAGAAATATCAGACAAAGTATGCTCTAAAAATATAGACAGATAGACAGATAGATAGATAGATAGATAGATAGATAGATAGATAGATAGATAGATAGATAGATAGATAGATAGATACTTTATTGATCCCAAAGGGAAATTCAAGACTCACATGAAGCTACAAATCGTTAATGATCTCATCTGTGTGTAAAAAGGCCATTAAATTTTTTTTTTTTTGCTATTGGTTTTGTAGCAAATGAGATTTTTATATATTATGTGAGTCAGAGCTTGTCGCCATGGGCATAGAACACTGATATACATTCTTTATGTGCTTGAAGGAGCAACTTTGTCTGGATATTGCAAAGAAAAGTTTCTAACTTGTTGATTACATGACACAAAAGTGACCAAAGTTTTATTGCTAGGTGTATTTCAGTTAATTAAATTTTTCTCCAACTCATACCCTGTTTTTAATCCTATGACAGTACAGTGCATATGGGAAGGGAACCATGTGCTGGATGCTCTGTCAGTTTTTACCAGAGCTGCAGATCTAGGACGCACAGTCGGTCAAGCTACCACACCCCCCCACCCCCCAACCCCCCCACCTATATGCCTGCGGCTGCAGTAGGTGAAGCACTTAGTGATGCAACCAGCCAGAATCTTCCATTCCTCACCACAGTTCTGCACAGAGCCGCTGTTTACAGAGCAGGTCAGATGGCCATGGTGCCAGTGGTTGCATTGCCTTATAGAGGCATGCTTTCAGTGCATTACTGCCAGGTAGATTTACTCTGTGTGTGTATATGTGTGTGTGGGGGGGTTGCACCAGGGTATCCTAAGCGCATTATTGCTTTATTCAGTTTACACACTGAAAGGACTAAGGGCTTGTCAAGCATGTGATCTGGCTGAGTAACATCTTATGAACAGCCCCCTGTTCAGCCACTCTAACTCTCCCTGACCTGAAAATTTTAAATTACAAATATTTGTTGAATGATTTTTTTAATGCAAATGACCTGCTACATGGTACTTCTTGGGAACTGAGTCTCGTTATATCACTGCATGCACAGCAGGCCATTTAGCCTATCCATGTAAAAACCCAGTATAACCAACTGGAACAGACCTGTCATCCACTTCTGCTCAGTCCTCCCAGTACAATAAAAGAGCCAAACATCTTGCAGTCCCAACCCTTCACCATGACAGCATGTTAGCAGTACACAGGCAGTGCTTCCATATGAATACTACATACCCCACAAACAAGCTACTGTATATAATCCTCTCCACAGCATTTCTATGACAGATTGTTGTTTTTACCTCCCATCACCTCCCAGAGATGGAATTACAGGTCTTACAAGTGCTCTTCTTTCTGTTGTTCTCCAACACAACCTACACAGCTCCAAGTTCACGCTCAGCAGTTGCTAGGGTTTGTTCAGTCAGAACACTTAGTGATAATGGACTGAAACCTTGCCTGGTAGTTTCTAGTTTTGGTCTTGGCCAACAGATTTAGGGCAGTTACCCGCACTGACTACACCGCACAGGGTAACAGACACTGGTCCCTTGCAATATACAAAAAAAAAATCACACAGCATTACCAGTAAAGTCTAAAAGTTCTGGAAGCAAAGATAAGCAGAAATAAAACAGCATTTTAGTTGAGATATACACTGGATGGTCACTTTATTACAGACACCTATCAAGTAGTGTGCTGTAGCCCTTTGACCTTCAGAACTGCCGCAATTCATCATAGCATAGATTCCACTATGTGTTAAAATGGTGGTGCAGGAATCGTGGCTCAGGACAGCTTCTCACAGTTGGTGCTAATTAGACAGAAATACTGACATGTTCTGAACAGCGTGTTCTACCTTGTCCCAGGGATGCTCTGTAGGATTAAGGTCTGGGGACTATGAAGGCAAGGGAAGCAAGGAAAACTCGCTGTCATGTTCCTGGAACCAATCCATGACCTTTGTGGCATGGTGCATTG
Source organism: Sternarchorhynchus goeldii (assembly GCA_028565775.1). Classification (NCBI taxonomy): domain Eukaryota; kingdom Metazoa; phylum Chordata; class Actinopteri; order Gymnotiformes; family Apteronotidae; genus Sternarchorhynchus; species Sternarchorhynchus goeldii. The sequence goes on from JAOXYF010000022.1 coordinate 5,754,070, forward strand.
TACTGCTGAAAGTGTCCTTCTGCCATAAGGCAAACAGCTGCCGTGAAAGGACAGTCAGGCTCAGTGCTTCAGACATCCTTCCATACGTATCAGTGGACCCAGGATGTGCCAAGATTGGTTGATACCCAACAGCAAGAGCTCAATGATTCATGCTGCTCACGCCAAATTATAACCCTCTGTTGCACAGTGCAACAGAAATTTGGTTTCATCTGACTAGATGTTGGTTTTGCTTTGCTGAGTGATCCATGTTTTGCACTTGTTTGCCCACTACCGTCTTACCTTTCTGTTTCCCAAAGACAGCAATGGCACTTGAACTGGTCATCTGCTGTTATAACCCATCTGTGCTAAGGAATAACAACTTGTGCATTCAGACACATTAGTCAGAGCACCAGCATTGCATTTGGCTGCAACTTTCTTGACTGGGTACCACCTGTGCATCAGATCAATTCTTGACATCCTCCTCTGACCCTTTTCATCAACAAGTTGTTTATGGCCCCAGGATCACTTTGATCACTTTTGATCACATATTCCTCCTCAGTCGCATCAATCTCAGCATACTCTCCAAACTGCTGCATTAGAATATGCCAAAAGGTTGGCAGTTTTTTAAATACTGGCCCCCGGTAAGACTAGCACTGATGACCATTCAAAGTTTTCCCATTTTACTGTGGATTCACACTGAAACTGATCCACTGAAAAATTGCTCACCTGACTCCAGGAGCACATGTCTAATTTCCATACAGGAAAGGCGTCTCTAATAATTGATGGATTAATATTACATTGCAAGCATTCGCTTGAAAAAGCACTGCAAATAGTTTCCATGATAACTGGAAAGCTGGACGTTGAACACGCTGGATGTTGATCCCTTACACATTCATACACAGACACACATATTGCCACTGGGTTTAGAATACAGTAACATTTCATACAGTTACCACAGCTGTGTCACTCAGCCTTATTCATCCAGCTCTACTGGGGGCAAATATTTTGCACGCACACACGCACATACACACACACACACACTCCTGTTTCATTACACACATGAAACAGGGGTAATTAAAGATTTCAAAGATTGGATGCAGTGGAAGGTGTCCATTTGTAAAGAGTTTTGGAAGGACATTATGCACCAGTCCTTGACAATGCCTGATTCTTCACACGCTCAATGATGTGAGGAAATACATAATGTAGTTGTTTCTCTAGCTTTACATAAGTGTGACAGAACAGGTTTTCAGCTGTGGTGGTCATTATCCGCAGGGCCTCGAATGCATAGACCATTTGTGGGATGAACTGGGACTACAGTAGTGACAGGTCTTCTACAATAAAGCAAAGGAGGGTACTATTGTCAAGAATCACATTGGCTATAACAATTTTGAGCTGAGGTCTTCAAAGGAGGGGAAAAGCCTTTCTCTGCTTAAGGAGACCAGAAATATCATTACATTTCACATTACTGAAATAAGCCCTGATTTGTCTGCACATGTCAAAGTACAGGTCAACATAAGACGTTCATGAGTCATTATTGAATATTTTTAGCAGATTTAAATAGAAGGGCACCAGGCAGATTTCTCTGAGTTAAAGTAGGCTGTAAGTTTGAGACATGGACTCATTTATTCTTGGGTAACGTCGCCAATATGGCATTTAAACTGTGGCCTTATTGTAGTACAGGCCCCTAATTGCCCCTCTTCTACTGTTCTGCATCTGAAAAAATTCAAGTGCTTGTCTTAGATATGCGAACACAGCCGAGGTCAAGAGTGCCACTGCTAATGAAGTACTTGGAGTTGCAGGCTTGAGACGCATCAGTGGCTCCCTTTAAAGCCTTCCCCTGATCTGACAGTGGGATGTGGGTCACAGCAGGAGGCTTGAAATCTTCAAGGCAACGCAGGCAGAAGAGCCATTTACTATCAATTGCAAGATCAGCTCCATCAGGATAGTCACTGTCATAGCACCTTTAAAGTCCAATGAGGAATGCATTTTCTTGTCCAGAGCTTCTCTGTTCATCACTATAGGCAGAAGAACAGAATGTGAGCATTCAGGTATGGATGTGCAGGTGAGTTTATTGTATCATGCTTACTGTTTTATTCTCCACAAAACAATGTCATCCCGACTGCCATACGTCTCCCAAAGTACCAGGATGTTTGTGACTTTTGCTTCTGCTCATGACTGTTGTGGCAGTGCCTATTAACGATTTATCCAATCAAAGACATCAAAATCTGATTGGCTTCAGCAGGGAGCATCGCCTGACAGTTTTTGTTTTTTTCTTAGCAGTGCAGTTCCGTGTTCCACTAGAATGATTTGAGGAGAGATCGTATACAATGCTTCCAGGAGCTATGAAGGCAGCTGATAGGACATCTAGAAGTCAAGGGAGGGGAAGTGGCCGAAGTCAGCGGCAACTATCCAAAGCATGAATGCGCCTGCTGTGACTACTGGTCCAAGGCCATTAGTATTCCTCACGACCTTCAGCAATAGTGTGAGCATTTCAGTCCCCGCTGAATTAATTAGGGTTTATATTGCTCAGCGGAGCAGGAAATATATGTGGGTACACAAACAAAAAGGCTTCACCTCTCACAGAGCCTTACTTGCACAGTTGACTGCCAAGATTGTATCTTCCTTATGTTCTCTTTGATAATTTGCTCTGGCACCATCTACCAGGCGAGGGTGATGGACGTAGCCTAAGAGAGAAGAGGGCTGATATTAATGTAGTCAAATGGTTTGGTTTCTCTTTCCTTCTTATACTGTTTAGATATTTGTTTGATATTTACAGAGCAAGATGCGTTTGGTTTATTGTCCCACAATACCTAATAAGTGAGTGCCTGTTTACTTAATCTTTTTTATTACATTTTCACATGCGCACATCCGTACGAAAAACTATATAAGCCTATTTTTTCCATTAACGTGTCAAATGAGTGTGTTATGCCGTGCGGGTCATTTTTATTAAAGAGTTGCACTGATGAGGTAGTAACATTTAAAAAGTCATTAAAATATCGATAGTTTATAGGAATAGGCTATAGTCATTTAATTACGCCATTACATCATAAACTTTAGACCAGTCCTGCCGTGTCTAAGCGCACTCCCTTTCGAATCCTGTAAATCACTTAATGTTTACGAAGTCTTTATTACGCAATTATGCGGTTGTTCGCTGCTTTATTCGTAGAACGTTTTTTTCAAAGCTTTATAACATCTAGAATTATTAATGTTCTGGTAGCGTTTTTAAAATAAAATATAGCCGGTGAAGTTGTGATGAAGCTAACCTAACATTTCCCTATGTGCTATATACAACCAAATTGAAAGTGAGCGGATGCTGCCTCGGCGCGTCTCGCGCTCTTCCAGCTCCACGAGCATCGCGAACGGCACGAAAGAGAGAGCGAGCACGAGCAGTGGAGGGACGTGGTAGAGAGAGAGAGAGTGTGTTTGTGTGTAGCTGTGTGGGAGAGAGAGAGACAGATATAGAGAGAAAGAAAACGAGAGAGAGAGAAGACTACCACCTCTGTCTATCATCCGAGCATCCTGCGGGAAGCCACTGAAAGAGCTCGAGCGCAGAGGGCGCTTGTTCTTTTCGTCGTAGCAAATGGAATCGTTCGGTGACTTGGACATTTAACTACGCATTATGAAGCAGAAGACGGCGAATATAAAAGTGAAATGTTGTTTTCACTCGATACCTTAATATCGTGATTTTATTCGTTTTCCGATATAACCTTGGTGCAGTTTAGCTTCACTTCTCATTATCGGTTCTTTCTGTTCAATTTCTAACTTGCTTTTGATAGCTACTTTGTAAAAGCACAACGATCACTTTTGCGAACTGTCTGTGGTGCAGAAATGCCATTTGTGTAGTTTATTCATTTTGCGGGTAAGTAAAAGCAACTCTTTTTGTTGTTATGCTCTAGGGTAATACTGTATATTCATAACATTGCGTTCGGTTAAAACATTAACGTAGAATAAAATGATTTCAGTTTGTTCCCTATGGATATCGACGTTTTCATCAAATGAAATGATGTTGACAGATAAATTGTTCGGTTTACTTCGACCAGTTTATTTTTATATTTGCTTATAATTGTAAAACATGTTATATCCTGACAGAAATCTTTAAAAAAAATTAGGTGTTACTGTTGCCATCGTTTGAATGTATTTGTTGGAGAACGTTAGCCCGCGCTCCTGATCAACAGGTACGGTAATCGTCCTACTCAACAATAGCTTGATGCGGCACCCGGTAGATTTTACTGCATTTAGTCATTTTAAACATAATACTCCCTGCTTGAACCAAATCAGCATGAAGAATATGTAAATCTGCTCTTATTACAACGCTGTGTCTGAACTCCTTAACAAACATCCTGTTTTTAATAACTGGTGGTGCAGCAAGCGTGTATGGAGTAGGAGCTGTGATGTTCCTGTACATTTTAGCCATGTTTGGTAAAAGTCGTCTCTTTCCATTTAACAGGAAGTATATTAAGGACGTTACATAGAAACGCATTTAATGGAAGACTTTAAAGCAATATGATTGCTATGAATAGTTTTTCTGTTAGACAACAACAAATCAAGTTTCATATTTTGCATTTTGAGTCATATATTAAATTGTATTTCTATCATACTACACAATTCTATATCTTTTTAGATACTGCAACGAAATTGATTCAAAACCTGACATTTCAGTCTTTCAGACATATGATTGTAAATAATTGCAAAGTATTTGTTGCCTTTTCACTATATGTGCCTCTGTTTATTAATTTCTAGCTCTCTTTTTACCTCTTTCCATCTTTTTTCCCTGACTTACTCTGCCCCTCCCTTCCCCTTCCTGTCCTTTGGTTTGTCCTTCCCACCCTCCTTTTGTCCTCTCTCCCATCATCTCCTTCTGTCATGTCTTTCACTTGCCTCTGCTCCCATTTTGCCCCCCTCTCTAACCTCTGTTCCCATGTTGCCCCCCTCTCTAACCTCTGCTCTTGTCTCCTGTTCTCTTTGTACTCCCATTGTACCTGGCTTCTCTCATTCCATCCTCACCTCACTGCTCTTACCCCCCCCCCCATATTATTTCTCTGTACATGCTTCTTTTTTCTTTTTTGTCTTGATGTAAATGGACTCTTTCTCTTTTCCTCTCTCTACCCCGTCTCACTTTCTACATCAATATCTGTTATCTCTATATATCTCTCTGCATGTCTCCCTCGCCTTTCCATCTTTTTCTATATTCTTTCAATCTCATTCTTTCTCTGTCACACTCTTTCTTTAACTCATTCTACCTACTTCCTGCTCCGCCCACTTAGATGGTGTCCGAGCTGAAGTCAAGCTGGTTGTGAAGGTGTTCGACCTGCTCCCCTCGCCCCCAGACGGAGTCACCATGGCTGCGGGCGTAGCGGCTTGGCTCCCCTTTGCCCGGGCAGCGGCTATTGGCTGGATGCCCGTGGCCAATCTGCCTATGCCAATCGCACCAACTGACAAGAACAAGCGTCAGGACGAGCTCATTGTGCTCAACGTCAGCGGGAGGCGCTTCCAGACATGGCGGAACACTCTGGATCGCTATCCCGACACGCTCCTTGGCAGCTCTGAGAAGGAATTCTTCTACAACGAGGAGACCCGTGAGTACTTCTTCGACCGTGACCCAGATGTGTTCCGGAGCATCCTTAACTTCTACCGCACTGGCAAGCTGCACTACCCTCGCTACGAATGCATCTCGGCGTACGACGAAGAGCTGGCCTTCTTCGGGATCATCCCGGAGATCATCAGCGACTGCTGCTATGAAGAGTACAAGGACCGCAAGCGGGAGAACGCAGAGCGACTGATGGACGACCTGGAGGATGCCAAAGACAGCAAGCTGCCCAACATGACCTTCCGTGAGACCATGTGGCGAGCCTTCGAGAACCCGCACACCAGCACCATGGCACTGGTGTTCTACTACGTCACGGGGTTCTTCATCGCCGTCTCTGTCATCACCAACGTGGTGGAGACTGTGCCGTGCGGCTCCACACCCAACCAGCGGGACGTGCCGTGCGGCGAGCGCTACACGGTGGCCTTCTTCTGCATGGACACGGCGTGCGTGATGATCTTCACCGTGGAGTACCTGATGCGGCTGTTCGCCGCGCCCAGCCGCTACCGATTCATGCGCTCTGTGATGAGCATCATCGACGTGGTGGCCATCCTGCCCTACTACATCGGCCTGGTCATGACGGACAACGAGGACGTGAGCGGAGCCTTCGTCACGCTGCGCGTCTTCCGTGTCTTTCGCATCTTCAAGTTCTCGCGCCACTCGCAGGGCTTGCGCATCCTGGGCTACACGCTGAAGAGCTGCGCCTCCGAGCTGGGCTTCCTCCTCTTCTCCCTCACCATGGCCATCATCATCTTCGCCACCGTCATGTTCTATGCCGAGAAAGGCTCCTCCTCCAGCAAGTTCACCAGCATCCCGGCCTCTTTCTGGTACACTATTGTCACCATGACAACGCTGGGGTGAGTTACTCTCTACATTTTGGCGTGGCACTTCTTTTTTCTCTTACCTTACACTTTCTTACTTTACTTTTGTAGGTTTCAGGTGTTCAGTACACAGTTGCCTATCCTTTGAACATACTCTATAATCAGCCTCCATCTGTTAATCTACACAAAAGCAAGCGTTGATCCTCAAGTCTATAAATTGCTGTTCTATGAAGTACCGTGATGGTCTTTAAATGATGGTTCTGTAAAGCCCCGTGCATGAAGGATGGGCCTGGATGAGACTAAGTTTGCGTTCCCAGCTCCATATCAACCAGTGTGCATCAGCCAGTTGTTCGGGCCTCACTGATTTTATGGATGACCTTGATACTGAGCTGCCCTGCAGGCTGCTGATGTCATTACTTGCTTTCCTTCGAACAACAAGGGAATGTGGTCGTCACCAGCTAGTGCCTGCTGTAAAATATCCCTAGTCTTACTTAAACTAGACCTGCCAGTGCTGCCCAGCTGGGAGTTTGCACTTAACTTGTTGCCTTTGGGCTGACTTTATTTATTGTCAGTTATCTGGTAATTAATATTTAAAGTGGAGTGAAACAAGCCAAGGGCCATGCTCATGCATCTCTCCTTCACATTAAGACAAGCAGCAGGCACAGCTCAATAACTCTTTATGGCACAATATGTTCTGGTTTATGGCCTGTACTCCTAAGTGGCTCAGTACAGAGATGCAGAAAAGAAAGAAAGAGTGAGAGAGAGTTAGAGAGAGAGAGAGAGAGTTTGAGAGAGAGAGCTTGGGAGAGTGAGAGAGAGATAGAGGGTTGGAGAGAGATCTTGAGAGAGGAAGGTGGAACAAGAGAGGGGTAGAACTAAACAGGAGCCTCATTGGTATAATGGGGGAATGCTGGATTAATGAGGATTATAGGTTTATGTGCGATTAATTGAGATGATTCGTTCTTTGAGTGACACATGACAGATTGTTGCTTCTTCCAAAATGCCAAAGCAGTATAATCCCTAATATGTGTGTGCAAGATGAAAAGAGAGAAAGAGGGTGCATCATAAATCCAGTGTGTGTAATGCCTAATACTCAGATGTTGCTGCGGTGTGGATAAACCCTGCAGCTATGAGAAATCCACACACATACTCTTGTATTTTGGCGTGGTTCCTCTAGGTTGTACTATAAGTTATAAACTCTGTGAGTTAGCTCCATGCCACTCCACCCTAGCAACGGAGAGCTGCCCTGCTCTATGCATATATGTGTGTTTATGGTGTGCACGTCTTCTCATGAATAAAACACAGTTTAAGGGCGGAGTGGTGTGACTAACAATGGGCTTCACTGCATTTGCTGACTAATGTAAAGCACCAAGCCCAATGATGTCACAGAAACAGACATGCTAATGGGTCTGCTGGAAGTTTCAGAGAATGTGACTGTGTGTGTGTGTGTGTGTGTGTATGTGTGTGTGTCTGTGAGTGTGTGTTTGTATTTGTTTATTTTCTCTATATATTCTAGAGCAATTTTCCACATCTTTGGGTGAATATTTGCAAATGTATTTTTTACATATATGAAATTTAAAGCTTGAGAGAATTAAATAAAAATAAATAAAATAAAATGTATTAAACAACTATGACACAGTAATTAAGATCAACTCGTTATACCATTGGCAAATGTGCTAAAAAGACAGATTTCTGAAACTGTGTATTAATGAAAAGAAATCATATGTAATAATTCCAAGACTTTATCAGTCTGGAAAGCAGTGTGCTTTGTCAGGGTTAAAAGGCATTCGTTCTTTCCAAGATGTATATAAGCATTTCTGCTAAGTCACAACCTAGCCAAGAAGAGGAAGTTTGGGTTGTGAGTCTGCTTGGAAGCGCATTTCTCCAGACTTAAAGATTCGCAGAACAGGCCTGGAGGGTTCAGTCATTCAGTTAAGAACAGTGTTTATCAGAACAAAAGTGACCAGCGAGGAGAACATATGCTGGAGCAGACGGGCAGAAAGTAAGAACTGTCTGGTGTTTGCTATTAAGTAACTCACTGGTCCATGTGAACTTTGGAAAATTGTTCTTCAGCCAGATGAATATGGTGGAGAACTTTTAATATTGTCCCTGATATGGAGGTGAAAACGAAGCAAAACATTTAACAGCAAGGTCTGTCTCGCTTGTCGTAATTCTGCAGGTGACCCACTTTGAAGTAATTCAAATACATACAAAGTTATTTCAAAAAAAAGAAATTGAGTCTAGCTGTAGCCAGGAGGAGCTTCTTTCACACCATCATTCTACACAGTTGGCCATTAAGTATGAGTTAACAAACAACAGGTAATTCATTCTGGGTTTTGTGATTGTGCAGGCATGTGTGTTCTAGGCATGGAAGAGGGAGAGAGAGAGAGTTTGTGTGTGTATGTGTGTGCATGCAAATGTGTATGTGTGTGTGTGTGTGTGTGTGTGTGTAGGTCAGCAGATCACTGTAGTTCGTGTCAGGTGTGTATCATCCCTTCTGTGACCCAACATCACAACTTTACAAAGTACAGACACTAAAAATGACCAGGCAATAACATAAATAAACGAAGCAGGTCATAGACTGTATACAAATGCATCGGATCTAGCTAATAGCAAAGAGAAAACATGAACTACATGATGAGGAAGGTTAAGTTTGCTCCCGTGGAGCAGCAGCAAGACACGACACAAACCAGGTTGTATTTTTCAGGCTGTGATGAACATAAGCACTGAGAGCAGGTGTCAGTAGTCAGGGGAGGCAGGGCTGTGGGGACGGACTCCTGCGTCACCTCGTGTGTGTCCTTCATCGCCTCGGCTCACTCTTTTGCCTCTTTCATCTAGACGTTTCTAAATACGCTCTACCCTTTCATGGTAGATTTGTCAAAATAGGGCAAATATTATGACGTGCTGTGGTAACAGCGCTTTGACTCCAAAGGCTAAATGAGAAAGGGTGAGAAAGCAAAGGTTTTTTTTCATAAAAGTGGCCAACTTTGGAAGTAAAAGCTGCTTGTGGCTGTGTGTTTATGTGTGTCTGTATCTGTGTGTCTATGTGTGTCTGAGTCTGTGTATGTCTGTGTCTGTGTGTCTGTATCTGTGTGTCTATGTGTGTCTGAGTCTGTGTGTCTATGTGCCTGTGTTGTCATGTTTCTTTTCTATGGTTTGTCACCCAGTCCATTTGGGATTCTGCTCTCTCTCTCTCTCTCTCTCTCTCTCTCTCTCTCTCTTTCTCCCTCTCTCTCTGTTTTCCTCTGTCTGTATTTTAAACACAGTGCGAGCCCTCATGACAAGACGAAACACAGAGCCCTGACCTCCAACAAGTGAGCACTAAATTAAACATGCACTGGTGTAAACGATACAGAAGAAAGAAAACAGAGTGAGAGAGACAGAAAGAGTAGAGAGAAAGAAAGACCGAGAGGAAATGTACTGCTCATATACCTAATATAGCAGCTAAAACACACCTGCTACATGACATGTTGATTCCATCATAGACCATTGTTTACTCTTATTGCATGTCAGTGAATTAGACATCGAATAGTCTAATCCTTCCAGGCAGCAGAAATGCTGAGAGATTTACCCCTTCAATCACAGCTGAATATCCCTGTATAAAAGAAGAGTAATTATGAGACCCATCCGTGTTTCCATTGTTTGTAGTGGATGTTTTTTGACAGCAGAATATCATAAAACAATGAAACAATGCAGCGTCTGTCAAGTTATTGAGCATTGTGTAGCACTGATAGGGCCACTGCCTCAGTTGTGTGAATGCACTGTTCATTTAGAGCAGCCAAAATGTTGATGTCCTCTTCCAGTCCTTCCCAGCAGACTGGGACAAGGGAAGGATTGGTAGGATTTTCTCTGACTTTTGGGCTGTTTGCCAAACGGACATTGACCTTTGGATGGGGAGTGTATTGTTGGAGTTATTACATCTGTGAGCAGCACAGTTTTGTCTGCTGCGTTGTAGCAGGAGGGATTCAGGGCAGGCGAGTGGGTGCACAGAGACAGAGAGAGAGAGGGAGGTGTTGTTTTTTGGTAATGAGATGGGACTGACCTTTAGGCAGAGCTACACATCCCGAATGACCTTTAAGGGAAAACACACAAATCTCTCCTCTGAGGTTCAGCAATCGCTCAAATACTACAGAGATGCAATAAGCTCCTATAACCCCTTCCCTTTCTGCCTCTGTCCCACCCCCCACCCCCCCATCTCTCTGCCTTTACCCCCCC
>JAOXYF010000022.1:5775199-5792717 GCA_028565775.1 Sternarchorhynchus goeldii
ATAGTTGTAGTAGTAGTAATAGTAGTAATTATAATAATAACTATTAGTAGTTGTAGTAGTAGTAATAGTAGTAATTAGTAGTAGGAATAGCAGCGGCACTGACAAACTCATGAACTGTCCACTGGTAAGACCATAGTGCCTGTACAAATAAACTTTAAAGTCAGACTGAAGTTAGAGATACAAGTGTGACTTTCACACACACTGACATTCTCACAGGCACAAATACATGTGGATGCACACACCCACACACACACAGTCTACCCTAATGGCTAAGAGTGTTTGTAAAGGGACAGATGGCTTCTGGACACTCATGATCCTGCGTGATGCTCCTGAAAGTGGCTGTTTTTCCAGACCAGCTGATCACGGACCAGCTGTTCACACCCACGTCCTGACCTTTAACAGTACAGCAGCCTAAACGAACCTGTGTCTAGATCAGAGTGCAAGGACACTCATACTCTCTCCTTTCATGCCCTTTCTTAGGGCAGTATAATGGAAGCAGTGTTTCTGGGGCTAGCACCAAGGCTTCGACATGTAATTATGCACACCGACAGTCACCAAGTCTTAGCGCCTAACCAGCTGTGTGACAGATTAGATAAAGATGCGCTTGAAGCAGAATGCTAAGACAAGCTCCGCCTCATTTCCATTTTCATATATGCATTATTCAGAGTGTATGGGTAAGGAGAGAGAAAGAGAGGGAGGGCTAAAGAATAAAAAGAACCAAGGGAGACCCGTTATCTTCCAGAAGTGCCGAGTGGAGAGGCCACGCTCTTATCGCCTTTAAAACACCCATCGCTCATTTCCTAATTATTCTTGTCTGGCCTGTGCTCTGTTTGTATAGCGCTGATTTCAGTGGTGGCTAATGAAAATGCAAATTGTCAAGGAGAAAAACTTCTTTAGACCTTCAGTGTCATTGCCTGCAACTACATTCCCAATGCCTGCCGTGTGCCACTTTAATATAAGCTGTATGCAAAAGTGGAAGGGTGCAGATAAGTGTGTTGAGGAGTAAAAGCAGCAGTAATAAACAGAAGGAGTAACAGCAGCAGTAATAAACAGAAGGAGTAACAGCAGTAGTAATAAACAGAAGGAGTAACAGCTTCCGTGGACTGATGTGTCACATTTACAATATTGTGGAGTTACTACAGATTGATAGGCTGGTACTATATCAACTCACACATGTGAATGAACACACACGCACACGCACACACACACACACACACATACAATTATATGCATGGACATATTCACAGCGGATATAAAAATAGCTCAACTCTCACATTCACCCATCATCTGTCTCAGAACACACACACATACACACAGACTCTCTCTCTCTCTCTCTCTCTCTCTCTCTGTACCACATGCCACCCCACCTTTTCCTCTTAACATGATCGTTTCTCTGTGTGTGTGTGTGTGTGTGTGTGCGTGTCAGCCAGTCTTCATGTATGTACATGTGTGTAAAAGTGTTTGTGCATGTGTAAGATGGGCCCTGAAAGTGATGTGTGATGTGCATGCTTGCATTTCTCTGTGTGTATGTGTGTGCCTGTGAGAGACAGTGTATTTATGAAGAAGAGAGAGAGAGACAGCCAAGCAAAGTTATTGTTTTGCTGAATCAGCAGGGATCCAAGCCCCCTGGTGTGTTTTTCTAAGCTGTTCTGATGTACGGTGCTAAAGTCAGAGCTACACCCATAATGCATGGGACGCTGTCCCACTGTGTTACTGTGATTACTGCCCCAGCGTGCTGAGGTCAACCACAAGAGGACGTTGAACGCTGCTCTGAGTTCCCTGTCACAGTGTTTCTTACACATAAGCAATCCAATTTGCACTCCTTTGATGATTTGTTGAGGCCAAGTTCCTGCCTGCCCATAACAGTCTCTCCACCCTCACACGTCATCTCTTCAGTCCTGTACACACATCATTTCTCCTGACAGTCTATTGCTAATGCTACTGAAAAAGCAGACATAGCGAACCCAGTGATATCACATCTCACGCAGCACCACCAGCATTGCTGTCAGCGCCAGAGTGGCTAGGGGCGAAGAGACGCCTGCGCTAAACCTCTCAGTTCACTGCAAATCAACATACTCCAACATACTCCAACATACAATGCAAATCAAAACTAGCCTTTTGTACTTCTAGCTATTGCAAAATCAGCTGTTGGTTTACACAAAAATGACAAAATAGTAAGATCCTGGACTGTTCTCAGTCACTGTTCTCAGTCACTGTTCTCTGTCACTGTTCTCAGTCACTGTTCTCTGTCACTGTTCTCAGTCACTGTTCTCAGTCACTGTTTTCAGTCACTGTTCTCAGTCACTGTTTTCAGTCACTGTTCTCTGTGATGAGGTTGTATGTTTATTGCATTTTGTTCCTCAGCTTTGCAATTTATTTTGTTTATATTCTTGAGTCTTATTTCCTCTGATTTGGCTTTGTGTACATACCTCTGTGTACATACCTCTGTGTACATACCTCTTTGTGTACAGACCTCTTTGTGTACAGACCTCTTGTCTTTGTATACAGACCTCTTTGTGTACAGACCTCTTGTCTTTGTATACAGACCTCTTTGTGTACAGACCTCTTTGTGTACAGACCTCTTGTCTTTGTGTACAGACCTCTTTGTGTACAGACCTCTTGTCTTTCTGTCTTGTTTATTAATTACTCTTGTTTGTAATCATTGCTGTGATTTTCTATGTGATTTGTAGTAGTCTTGCTGGCCTTTGCTCTCTTGCTGTTGTGGTTACACTATTTTGGTTAGTTTTGATTGTTATCATGTTACATTCAAATCTATCCGTTTTTTTCTAGTTCAGTTAATCTTGCTCATCACACTTGATTTGGTTTGGTTGAGGGGCGATGCCCAGTTTGAGCCTGCTCATGAAACACACTGCAGAAAGTAGTTTTGTTTACAGCACACTGAAGATGGTGGGCAAACCTACCATCTCATCTTTAATGACTGTTGGCACTGTGTTGATATGAATACTGCATGCAATTGAATGCAATATCAGTAATAAATAGGCAAACAGAAAAGAAGTTTGTGAATCGTCTCATCTCTCCAGTTAGACTTTTTTATTTTTTTAACGGATGTTTGTATTTTTGTTTTGGTTTCATGCCTGTCATGATAGAAACATCATCAACACACCCACTCACATGCTATGAATTCCTTAGTTAAAGACCTGCTTTTTTCACACCTGGGCTCAACTGGACGATACCTGGTATTTGCACTGCAGAGCTGACAGGATCAAATCCATTTTAATGTCTGATACAACTGATTCAGACAGATCTCATAGTTTCTCAGAGGAGTGTGACCCCCTGTCCCACACCGTTAGTTGCTGTTACTTATCAAGCTCTGGCACCAATCACATTAATCTATGGCATTTTCAACCATATTACTGAGAGATATTATAGCACATTTCTGGAATAATAGTATTAAAATACCAGAGAGAAGCAGACTGAAAGGACTACAATATGTATCTGAGAGCAAATATAATTTGTTAGTGGAGTATTGTGAATGAACGAGGGCATTAAAATCAACAGAAAATTTCATCAGTAGGAGCAGGAGTTGCTGGAGGAAATGCTGTCCTTTTAAAAATGGTACTTTTATTTGTCTATTGTAGTTGATTATCAACCACTATGTTCTGATTTCCATACTACAGTTGTTAACGTAGTTGGCATTCTAGGGAAGGGCTTTAGTGAAAGGTCATCTGGGTTTCATATATCACACACTCGACTCATACAAGTCGAAACATACTGCAAATTCCAATGTTAATTCTTGTAGAGTCATGAATTGATTCTAAATATATCAGAACAGGCGCTAGAGCTGGACTACAGTGACATTAGCAAAAATAAAGACGTGCTGTCAGTGCTAAGTTTAAGTTATTTTGCAAGGAAGTCTGTGCAGTTCACAGTCAAAAGAAGGGGCTGTTTGTGTCTATTTTTGTGCCTTTTGTGTTCATCATGATAGAAAACATAAAAACGTACCATTATTTTGTCAAGACCCATAATTGAGGCTTTCTTGTGCCTGAACTTCAGTTATTTTCATCATTGGTAGGTTTCTACATGTATAGATGTATTACTATAGTTCTCCTCTCTTGCACTGTTATATTCAGTTCTTCTTGAGTAGTGTAGCAGGATGCCAGTCAGTGACAGGGAGGATGTCAGTCAAGAGTGCTCTGTGGAATATTAGGGCCATGCCCAGACTGTTCTCACCTAGGACTGGTGAGCCACTTTGATTTTTAGCAGAGTTTTGTCATATTTATGTATTATTTTTATGGAATATTTTCCAATTGTTTAGTATGACATTCTAAATTTATCTCAAACTAATATTTATAATAGTTTCCTGGATCTTACATTCCAAAAGGTTGTCGTTAATATGTGTGTGTGTATTTTAGCAGTCATTTACATTGCAGTGATTTACCTGATAGGACTTGAGCTGTATTTCCCCTTTATTACTCACAGCTTTATGTATTTCCTGTGAATTTCAAGTGACACTGTTTGAACTGTACTTCCCATTAACTTACTTAGCAGTATGCAAGTGGTATTATTCATTAATTGTATGCTCTCTCCCACGGCACACCTAGAGATCAGCTTGTACATATTTGATCACCCAGTAGAAACATCATATTCACATTCATGCTTTGGCCAACCTGCCACCAGCACAATAATAATGATGTATTGTACAGACGTTCACACTCGTTTATCTTTCTCTCCCTCTTTCCCTCGTTTCTTGGAGTGGGCAGGGCACCCCTACATTATTCAGCACCTCGACATGCCTATAATGCTTCTCACCCTGATGATGTAATACTATGACCAAGCTGCCCTGACACTGATTGGCTAAGTTTCCTCAGGCTGCTGTGGTCTGATTCACTGTTAAATGGAATGGATGATTTCTAATTTACAGCCTACAACATAAAAACAATGGCAGGTGTGCATATACACACATATACATAAACACACACTGCCTTGAAGGAATAATTCTTCATCAGGAACACACATTATCCATTGAACAGCCCATGGCAAGTGAAGCAAAAAAAACAACACAGGTCACACACTCAGACACACATGTACATCTGAACTGACACACGTATAAGAATATAATTCAAATACATTAGTCATGCCTTGATGTGGCATGTTGACCTGCATTATTATGACCCAGGTTTTTGTCATTTCATTGAATTGTTTGAAAGCTGTGATTTATTAAATTACCTGTCTGATATTGCTCAGGATTCAGCACAATTAAACATTTTCTGATCTGTTCACGGGTAGATTTGTATTTTGCAGCCTTCTGCAATATCAGTGTTCTCAAAGCCAGTATTGTTTTAATGATATACCATGCAGCCCTAATAGCAAAGAGGAGTTGACCAATCTGGGGTTTTGATGGTCCAGTGTCAGTACCAATTGCAGTAACTCAGCAGACCCGATGCACCAGTTTATTTATTTTTCTGAGTGACAAAAAAACAATCCACTTGACATAGAGTCACAGAAACACATAAGCACAAAAAAGGCAAAATCATTGTGGCATAGCAAATACAAGGCTTTGCAATTGACGTCAGCTAAGGATGAGTATTTTGAGGATGAGGATGCTAGTGAGTCTGTAACAAGAAGCAGGTATCTATTATTTAGGGGAGGCATAACAACTGAAATGCACTGCAGGAAGGGAAGCATCACAGAGCCTCCACCACACACACCCCACCCTCCCTAAGCATTGCGTCTAAGGAGACATTATGTGCTCCAGCGGGATGACCCTGGTGACTGATATAATGGGGCCTTAGAATTTTTGGACAGGAGATGATGATTCAGGTCCCTTGCGGAAGGCCGTACTCTCTCACCAGGCTGATATTATGCTTCCTCCCTGTGATGGCGGTCAGCTTCGGCTTTCTGTCTTCCGACTGCACATTAGAGATGGACCATGTCTCATCACTTCTCATAAGCCAGGAATCACCTGCCTGAACAGTTTCACCTCTGGAAGTCCAGGGGAACACACAAGGCTGGAAGCTGAGGTTGCGGTGAACTGGAGGACAAGTGCATTAGTGAGTTCTGACCATGCACAGTTAGATATTCACAGCACCTGTTAAGCAAGGAGGGAAACATGGAAATGGAATAATATGACGTGCTTTAGAAAAGCATTTAGTAATCATTTTGGACATTGGGAGGTCGGTAATGGAGCTCACTGAAAAACGAACCTGGGGCTGTTGAGGATCTAGGAGAGATTCGAGTGTTTGCAGCTGTCTGGGTGTCTTGTCTTGGGCATACAGCAAACATGATGAAGCATAGCACTGGATGTAGGAGGGACATGGAGGGATAGGCAACAATATCCAGGGAAGAGCAGCTAGAGGAGAACAGCTGCTCTGAACCAGTCATCCAAGATGTCTGAGTCCTAGTGACAAGTACACCCAATTGATCACTCCGCCCCAGAAATTCTCAGGATTACAGATTCTGTGAGCAGCCTTGTCAGGCAGTCCAGGGTCTCAGGTCACACCATTGGAGATCTCTTTATCATTGTCACAGAAGATAGAAGTGACTGAGCAGGTGGGTGGGACTATGAAGGATGGTTCAGTGGCTGACACCAAGGGGTTATGTATATCAGGCAGCGTATCAGCCTTGGTGTTCTTGTGGAATCGTGATTAGAGGAGATGGTAAAATGAAAATATGTGAAGAAGAGAGTCTACCTAAGCCTATAAGATGCTAGGCTTTGTGGATGTATTCTAGGTTTCTGTGGTATATAGCATGAGCAGGAGAGCGGAAGCCTCTAACCTCAGCAGCAACAATCCTCAAGGGTCAGCTTGATGGTAAAGAGTTCTCTGTTGCACATGTTGTAAGTCTTGTCCACAGCTTGAGATTTTTAGAGAAAAAGACAACCAGTCGGAGTTTGGTTCTCATTGCCTCTGTCAAATTATGAGCCCTACTCCTTCCTAGGTGGCATCCAGCTTGACAGCAGATGGCTTGGAAAGGTCTAAGTGACTCAGGACAGACCCTGTGGTCCAGGGCCATTTGAGCTTGACAAATGCCTCCTCAGTGACCAGTCATCAGGAGAGACAGCATGGAGTTCAGTGAAGGCACCAGCATCAGCAGTGATGCTCCAGATGAAGCACCTGTAGAAGTTAATGTCACACTGTATGACATTCTGCTACTGAAATTCCATGACACTGCTGAAAGTCAAACTATATAATATATTTTTCTGGTGATAAAATAGAAAATTGATAGAAAATTTTGAATTCTGCTTTTGTCCTGTAACCAAGTCCCTGAATACTACTGACAGTGATTTTCCTTAAAAAAACAAGGCTCTAAAGGCAAAGAAAGGGAGTCTCAGAGAATACATCAAAAGGGCGTTTTCTCTGCTGCCACATACTTTCCACATACTGAGTCCCACATACTTTGCCTTTCTTTCATCATGCTTCTATTTCTTTCTTATTGGCACATGGGTTGTATGTAATTCCAGGCTGCTCTAGTGGATGCATTTAGATGTCTGTCATAGCAGTGGTTACTCTGCAAGATTTGGAGCAACATTTCTCACACTGGCTTAATTAAGACAATCAGAAGCTTTATTTGGTCACAGAGGTGGTATATTGGTTGGCCGTGGACCAGACTCACGACCAAAGAATTCTTTCATGATTTGTTTTCATCGCCAGTGACAGCATAATCACCATGGTGATCACACAGTGTAAAGCCAGCTTTATACAGGTGGTATACACATGCACTCCATTGCCCATGGCACTAAAGGCAAGGGATAACGACACTTATCCATGAAGTCACTGAGCCCTTATTAAGTAGTCTGGAGAAGTGGATGGATAAATCCGTGTCAGGGATTCATCACTGTATTCCTTCATGGTGGTTGTTTCCTTAACAGAATATGGAAGAAATGTGTTGCCCAAGTCAGTAGTTAAATGGCACAATTCCAAGGACAGTGGCATGGTTATTCACCATGTCATCCATTTCCTGCATATCTATGGGTATACTGATTTGCACTGAACCTACAGTCAGTGGCCATAACACTTAGGAGACCAAGCTACAATCTCCTTGTAGCACCCAGTTCAGAAGAAGAATGGGTTGACAAGCTACACTGATGACTGGGTACTTTTGAGAGTATTTGATTCAATGAAATGGTTTCAGTACAGGAATCACCGACTTGGACCCTCCCTAAGTTCACCCCTAGCTCCACAATACAAGCAAAGGCCTGCTCTCAGCTGCCTCTTACACTTGTCAGGCTAAGCCTGATTCTTCCCACTTCCATGAGGTCAGGGCTTCTGTTCGCATAAGTACTGGTTGGAATAACAGTTGTGAAGATTATCTAACCATGCTGTTAAGGACATGAAGTACTTCAAGGACAGAGTGTCATCTTTGCAGCCTGGGTTGACATCCTCTTATAAACCGTAGCATAATGTGGTGATTGGAATGTCATCTGTTGGATGCTGTAGGGGAAAAAATAGGAGGTTGATCATGAGCTTGGTTTGGTACAATGGAGAGCAGTGAGCTGGTGGATGAAGATGTTCACCAAGGAAGTGAGATACAGTAGAGCTTACTGTTGTTGTTGGAGATGCTGTTACTGCAGGCAGATCTGCTGCTGTGGGCGATTAACACCTCATCCAATAGGACAGTCTCTGACTGTGGTGTAACTCTCAGCAGCAACTATTGTCAGTTGGCAAAGCCCACTCTTATGACTCAGAGGACGAGGGAAGCCGGTGCAGCAGAGTGACAAAAGAACAAAACACACTAGACATAGAGACACATAGGTAAAGAACAAGAATGGCAAGGGCCAGTGTAATAAAGCAAACACAAGGCTTTGCAACTGACAGTGGCAAAAGATGAGTATTTTAAGAGTCTGGTAAGGAATTTGTAACAAGTGGCAGGTGTCTAAAATTCAGAGCACCTTGGAGGTTCTGCCAGGGTGAGCTCATTTTTTTTGAGAATTATGTGGTCCATAACCAATATAAGGGTGATATTAAATTGTACTTCAGCAGAGGCCATTTTAGGAAAAAAAAAGCAGAGGTGTCACACCTATAGTATGTGATGGGGCACCTGCCTAGTTTGGTTTTGTTTTGTTTGGAAGCTCGGTTTATTTTTTGTACTGATAATTCTTTCATGTGTATCTTATGAGTGCACTGCAAACACAGCTCAGTTTATGTTCATGTAATTTATTGTTGAAAGAGCAATCATGTAATGGTGACTTTTTAACTGGGACATTATTTATAATGGCTGAGACCACTAACAGAACAATCCTGTTGGGGAAAGAATCTCTATTTGAGCTTTATTATATATGTATACACTTACCAGCCACATTATTACCTGCTGATCAACTGATTATTAAGGCAAATATCTAATCAACCAATCATGTGGTGCATTTTGCCATATTGCCAAGTAGTCAAGGTGACCTGCTGAAGTTTGAACTGAGCATCAGAATGGAGAAGAAAGATGATTTAAGCGACTTTGATTGAGGCATTGTTGTGGGTACTAGAGAAGTTGGTCTGATTATTTCAGAAATTGCTGAGCTACTAGAAGTTTTATACCAAACCCTATCTAGGGTTTATAGAGAATGGTCCAAAAAAGAGAAAATATCCAGTGAGCAGCAGTTCTCTGGTGAAAATGTCTTGTTGATGCCAGAGGTCAGAGGAGAATGGTTCAGACTAGCTTGAGCTGATAGAAATGCAACAGAAACTCAAATAACCACTCATTGCAAAAGGAGTAGGCAGAAGAGCATCTCTGAGTGCACAACACGTCGAACCTTGAAGAGGTTCCGACATGGACCCATTCTGCGTTGTTTCAACGGTTCAGGCTAATGTTGGTGATGTAATTGGGGGGGGGGGGTTATTATCTTGGCATACCTTTGGCCCATTAGACACTGCAGCCTACCTAAGCACTGTTGCTGATCATGTCCATCTGTTTATGATCAGAGTCTAACCATCTTCTGATGACTTCAGCAGAATAACACACCATGTCCCAAAGCTCAAATTATATCAAACTCGTTTCTTAAATATGACAGTGTGTTCACTGTATTCAAATGGCCTCTACAGTAACCAAATCTCAATCCAATAGTGCACCTCTGGGACCTGGTAGAACGAGAGATTCTCATTGTGGATTTGCACCTGACAAATCTGCAGCAACTGTGTGATGCTTTCATGTCAATATGGACGACAATCCCTGAGAAATGTTTCCAGCACCTTGTTGAATTTATGCCACAAAGAATTAAGGCAGTTCTGAAATGAGAATTGGGTCCAACACATTATTGGCAAGCTGTGCCTAATAAAGTGGCTTTTGAGCGTAAGTTCATAATTGTTTAGAAAAGCATTGTACTTTGAAGTTCTTTATACATTGTTTTTTCTATTTAGGATATTTTATAGTCTATTTGTGTCTGATGTCTGATGCCTCTTGACAAAAGAATATTACAGATTTAATTTAATGAAACAGATTATCAAATTTAACAAAGTGGCTCATTTATATTCCTGAAAGGATTTGTAGCTTTTCTTGTAGGTTTTTCTGACCAGCATTAGCTACAACATCAAGCCCACTGGCCTTGTACTAAATTTTCAGGTACACAAAACAGACTTTCGGCTACCTGAGCTCAGAAAATGAAAACAAACAGGCAATTTAACTTTTTAATAAAAGACACCAAGTCTGTTTTTTAATGAACACGCTGTGTCTGAATTCAACTGTGTTTTCGAGTAACTAACTGTTAATTTTTAATAAGAGTATTAATCATTTACCTGTGGTTAACAGAACTAAGCTAATACTTCATTTTTGAACCAGACACAGCCAAAGAGGTTTTGAGTTTCTCACCATTTTGAAATGTAAACGCAAGGCTGGTATCAGTCCTATTCCAGCTACTGACTGGCACGTAGATAGTGTTAACATCACACAGATCGTCTTTGTCTTAATTGAGATTGTGTGTGTGTGTGTGTGTGTGTGTGTGTGTGTGTGTGTGTGTGTATGTGTGTGTGTGTGTGCTATCAGTGTTGTCTGTCTTCATTAGCTGATGTAAATTTTCACCTGTCCTCAACCAACCTTAGTCAACGTACATTTTTTTTCGCCTGCTCCCAACTCACCTGGGCCAATTCTTGAAGGATGAAGAATCTTTGATTTGATGTTTATTCTACAAACATTTTAGTCTGAGATCCCTCATATGCTACATGTACTACATTTTATGTAGTGTTAATTTTGTTTTCCTAATCACTACTCTCACTTTACTCTCTCAATGTATAATTGGTTTGATTGTTGGCATGGGCAGCAAATGTTGGTAACATTGATTGTGCCAGTGCAGGTGAACGAGAGAGAGAAAGGTGGGGGAATGTTTAAGACTGAGAAGAGGAAGAAATGATCTAATCTCTTGTTAGAAGTCAGGATTGTGTGGTGACTTTTTCTGTGACTTTGAGTGTGTATGTATATATGTGTCTGTGGGTGTAAGTGTGTGTCTACATGTGTGTTTATAGCTGGAATGATTCCTAAGACATGCCAGGTGTTAATCCTAGGTCTTGGCTGGTTAGGGGGTTGTTTACCTGCAAATGACTCTTGAAAGCAATTCGACGTATTTGAATCAGTCAGTGATTTGTTCATTCACAGGGTTGAATTAGTGAATCATGCTGACAGCACTATGTAATGGTGCATTTATCCTCTTCAGTTGCTGTGTTCTTTTGTGTTTCTCCAGAGCCAAATAAAAGAACTTCATTTGTATGCACTAAAGTGGGATTTTTCAATTTCCTCTGCATGCAACTTTAATGTGCTCTCATCTACAGCTCTGAGAGAGTGAGACAGAGCGAGTTAGAGAATGAGCAAATGAAAGAAAAAGAGAGAATGATGTCTGCTGGTCCATTCTTCTACTCATCCATTTATCTATCATTTCAACAAACCTCTAGGGAATAAGGGTTGTGGAAGAAGGTGAAAATGTAGAGAAGAGGAGAGAAGGAAAGAGAGTGAGAGAGAGAGAGAGAGAGAGATTCTACACTGTCTTGCATTTACTCTCCTTCAGTGGTGTATACGTGTTCATGCATGTGCATGCCAAGGTTCTGATCCCAAATTAGATTGACTGTGACCTGCAGCAGGACACAGAGAGCCAAAGACATGCTTCAGCAATCCCCCTGGCAAGCAAGCTGGCAGTCCGACTGTGCTCTGGTTTGACTGCACTCTCACTGATTTGGGATCAGCCCTTCCAACCCACATCCAAAGCACATAATTCCATGTGACCCAGTGGAACTGGCACCAAAACAGCAAAGGGATCATTTTTGCCAGCAATAGGCGTGGGTGGACTGAAATGCTAAAGTTTACTTCTCACCATATAACTGATGCAACATGTCATCATGTCACCTGTTTAGGCGTCCATTAGCCTCAGACAGGGCTCAATTTTTTTTGCTCTGAAAGAATTTGGCCCTTAAGGTTAATACTAGGGTTAACGCTCAGTTTTTGTGTGCAACAGTAGATTTGGAAGGTATGGCTTTAACAGATGGCTAACAGGGCTAAACACCTGAGCATGTAGCTAAGACTAAAAGAGATAATCAGAGATAAAGAGAGATACACTGTTGTGTGTCCAGGTCTGGCTCAGACTCTCGGTAATGATAGGTTCAGAATGGAGTGTATCAACCCTGCTCAGACTAAAATACTACACACTGAGATGAGTGTGGCGATCATGATTGTGCAGATGGAGAAAAGGGAGTGAGGTGTAGGGAGAGTGGGGAGTGAGGGGGAGGAGGCAGGGGGTTGATTAGTTTCCCGTAGCCTGTTTTGAACCAGCTGACGTCAGTAAGCTAATTGTGGAATCCATGACTGTGCAGACACACGTTTGGAGCACATTAGCTTGTTGCTCAGAATAATAAGGACATCTGTTGAATAGGTGCTAAGTAACTTGAAGCATTATTAGATGTTATGCAGGTATGAGTGACTGGGCACAGTAAAGATCCCACTTCAGACTTTCTCAGTGCAGGCAGCAGGGACTTTATACCTGACATGAACACATAAAACCCTCATACATGCACAGTTTGGGGGAGAAAAGTGTGTACTTGGAATGAACATCCCTATTCAAATGAGTTCAGATGAGATGATGCACCTGATGACACTGACAGGACATTAGCTAGTGCTGCACGAGTCCTCGTTTGCATAATGCGGAGGAGCGGCATCTATCTATGCATATTAATGCTGATGCAATGAGAAATGCTTTTTGTTTCCAGAATACCATATGGATAACATTTGTATATCAATACCAGGCGTCTCTTTCTTGTACTGATGTTGCCTTTAGATCTAGCTGAGGTCAGCCTTCACCCTGGGGTATGACCAACTGGTCACACATGTGCATGAAATCCACACGTCCAGGAAGAGCCAACGAGGAAGAGTGTGTGATACCACACCCATGCGAGGCTTGGCCTGAACCATCGCTCTGTGACAAGGCAGCTGTACCTGCTCCATAGCTTCCTGTTCAGAGTCTTTTGGGATGTACATATGATTCTCAGTTAGCAGATGGTGGAACCACTGTAGGCACTAGGCAGGGATCAGAGCTGGACAAAAAAGCCTCAGATACCATGTCAGTCACAGCAAGCGGTGAACAGCCTGCCCCCTGCTGGCCTGTTTATTAGCCTGCGGTAAAAGGTTGTGATGGGGTATGTATGCCTTGATGACATTATTACAAAAAATGTGTTTATTTACAACATAGGAACCACAGCCAGAGGAGAAAGCTATAACTCACAACTCTCTTGCACTTCTCTCTCTCTCTCTTTCTCTCTCCCTTTTATACTGTGTGTGTGTGGGGAGGTGTGTGTGTGTGTGTGTGTGTGTGTGTGTGTGTGTGTGTGTGTGTGTGGGTGTGTGTGTGCGTGTGTGTGCGCTAAAAGCTATTTATGTTCCCTGTCAGCCACAATGTAAAATTTTTTTCTTTGAAGAAAATATGAGCAAAGCTTCCATAGTTCTGCAGCACTTTACTGTACTTCACACTGCACTTTACTGTACTTCACACTGCACTTTACTGTACTTCACACTGCACTTTTAACTTTTTCTTTTTTTCATCTAATTCTTGAGTTTATTGCTTTTTAATGTCATTCTTTAAGACTTTTTACTTAATAATATTCATTATTTAAAACATGTTTTATTATTACTTATAAAATATGTTGGCTTGTGTATGAAATGTGCAGTAAAAATGACTAGATTGATGCATTATAAATGCATTTATAATGCATTTTATAACAAGTACCATACATAATAAATTTCTCATAAATGGCATAATCCTTTGCTGTTGCTCATCAACATACAGTTATATGTTCAATATAAAAGAGTGATATAAGACCTTGCAAGACATCTTGGTTTGTCTTATTTGTGCGATTTATAATATCTGTCAGGGTGAATGATTAAATCTGTTGTATTATGTAACAAACATGGCATGCAAGGCATGATTTATAATACAATAATGTCTGTTTGTTTCAGTATGCTGTCTTTATAAGGTCTTATATTCCTGCTTTGTAATGTATTGTAAATGCCTACTTATGAATATAGCTGTAAGGCTTTATACATGGTCAATGGCATGTTAGAAATGCATTGTAATATATTATATTTCTTAAGAATTCTTAAGAAGTCTTAGCAATATGACTTAGACAGTTTTGACTTCTGGGCAGATGAAGAAGAGAGAGACGTGCGCTCACAATGATATATTGATGTTCAGTTTAGTGATCTTAAGCCATCTGTCAGGCAGTGCAGATTTTATGATTTGATTAGAAGAACACTCAGTAAATAACTGTTATTATGCATTCAAGGAGCAGCTCTTGGTCTCTGGCTACTTTATTGTTGTACTATATACCGCATATAATAATGAATATGACTGATCACCGGGCCATGGGGTGTGTGTGGGTGTTTCTACCAGGTTGCAGCACAAGCCATACTGATCAGAAGTATGTGTGTTTGTTTTTTTGTGTGTGTTTGTGTTCCCGCTATAGTAGCTTTGCACTAATAGTGAGTATTTATTGGCCTCGTGAGTATTTAGAGTTGAGATCATTACCAGCTGGTTGCTATAGTACTTCCACTCTCATGTGTGGTAGTTTGAACTACAGTCCACCAAAAATGCTAATGTGTTTTCTTTTCCCAGAGGAATGGTATCTGACAGATGGACTGTGTGGTCAAGTGCTCCTTCAAGACTCACTAGTCATCGCCTAGTTTTAAAGTTTATTCTCAATGTCACTGCACAACTCCCCCTATGATGGAACACGTGGTCTAGTTTGTGAGATACGTATTTTAAACGGCAATTTCACAGTCAGAAACTGGTTTGAAGGTATATAACACTCATAGTAAATGCTCACAACTCCAGCAACAAAACTCTCTTTGGTTAATAGGACAGGTGATATTACCCTGGAATATACTGCTGTTCCTGAATTTAAGCTTCTTTTTATGAGTTTTCCTATGCTGAACTGGAAGCTGGAGTGGGTTTTTAGATATTATTAGCATTGTAGGATGACTTATCAACTTTTTATGAGTGTGAGCAGATAGATATCTGTTCTTTTATGTATGGTCTCATACTGTGAACATGTCCAGTGTTATATTGACCTGAAGTCAAGATAAAAACATTTGCATGACATCATATACCATAACTTGCCTAATCATTTAGAATTTTTTGACAAATAATGTACAAAAAACTATATACAAAAAATTACATTTACTCCATAATTTGCATGTACATTTCCATTACATGTACATAGTAGTATTGTTGACCTCTGTTCTATGTTAATGATTAGTATGAGTTGAACTGCAGTGAAAACTCTCAGGTAACTAAAAAATGGCAACTGCTTGGCCTGTGGCCAGATCTTGAGATTGAGATTGAGATTGAGATTGCAGAAGACCTTGAACCAAAATTAGAGCAGTGTGCTCAAGAATGATCAATACAAGAATGATCAGTGATCAATTAAATATTACCCATCTTTATTGTTACTACTTTATTGTGATATTATTTCTTATGATAGAAGAGTGCAATAATGTTCTATGTCAACAAAAATCAGAAGGCATCCAGCAAATGTCCTGTGTAATGCTATTCTATAAAAATCTTTTTTCAGTTTTATGGGAGTTTGTTTTCAATGGGAGTTTGTTTCAATGAGTGCGATGCCTAATAGTTTTATTTTTGTTTCTTCATTAGCATTCTTCAAATCCTTCAGCCAGCTAGAAAATACATAAAGAAACTGTTGGCCATAGCATATGTTCACCAGTATGAACTACTGTATATTTAGTTGATAAAATATAAAACTTCTGATAAACTGATATAACTTCAGGCCACAGGTTTGAGATCAGGTCCTGCTAATGAAAAGTGCTGAATAAATAGTCATTTTAGGGCTGAAATTAATCTGAAATCTCAGATACAAGCAATCAAATATAAATAAACTTTGGCCACTAACGTTTAGGTCTTTGAAAAGCTATGCAAATAAACTTTATTTTCTTGACAATCACCATCATTGGCATCATGAACTCTGAGGTTTGAGATGATGATCAGCTAGTTGCATCTGCTCTCACATGTGGCTGTTTGAAGCTTCCACTAGATTAGTGGCCATTGCGGTTGTGACATTTAAAATTCTTCTGAGAAAAACAAATAGGTTTTCTCATATAGTGTGGATTTAAGCAAGGAGCATGGGTTTTGATAATGCCCCCCTCTCTCCCCTAAAATTGGAAAATGAGGCCTTTTGTCGATTCTGTTCAGGTGTGGTGCCTTTGTCAGCATTATGCTGTCCCCAGGGAACTGATTCTGCATATATGGAGGGTTTATTTTACATTTTGGTAATATGATTTAAGTGTAATGACAGCACATTTATTGGCTTTCAGTGCTAGAACTAAAGGTGTGATAGTTTGAGAGTGCTCTTGTTCTCTGTGAAAATGGATTTCTAATACATTTAGGGGGGAAAGGCTGTGGTAGGTTTTTAACAGGAAAACAAAGGACATTATAAATTAATTCCAAAGCTGTCAGATATGTCAGGCTGACTTGGGACTATTAGAGAGGTGTGATGTGTGGATGCATTTCTGATGGAGCCCTAGTAAAGCTTGAGTGGCCCTTCTGTTTTACCTGTATTTTTATTATGTACCTTTTCTCATAAGGGATGCAGCTGATAAAGTCAATACAAGCACTCTAGAGTGTACGTACATTTACTGTGAGGTTAGAACTTAGATGGCTTTCCTGTTCTAAGGGAATACTGCAACATTCACATGCTTTTAGTCATTACTGCTCTACCATGGTAAAATACAGTATAGTATCTGATCTGAATTCAGAAGTGAGACTGTTAGAGTAAACGGTTGGCTGTGCAAGCTTTGTGGCATACGGGCATATTTAGAGCACGTATGGGGGACATATTTAGATCACATGGTTGGACTATGTACTTAAAAGCCTTCACAGTTTCACAATATAGCTGCACCCGCTACAATATTGATTGCACAGAGCAACGTATAGTGCACTTACTTCTTATTAAGACTTGAGGCTCTTTAAAAAAGACAAGCATGACATCTTGTCTCAAGCAGTTCTTTGTGAGGCAGTCCAGAGTCATTAACCAGAGAGATAAGAAGAGAGGAAAAGGAGAGGAGGAAGTAGTGTGGGGTTTAGGGGAGG
>JAOXYF010000022.1:5809778-5826812 GCA_028565775.1 Sternarchorhynchus goeldii
TATATATATTTGTCCAAAATCATGACGGTATAGAAGTTATGGTTCCATGCATGGACTCATATGGAGAACATGTGCTATCCTGTTTGGAAAGATCGATGAATGTAATACATGGTCAAATTTCTCAAGTGAGAGTTTCTCCTGAAACCTTTAGCTGTAAGCTGTTAGCAGGTTAGCAACATGTCATGCTGGGTTTAGGTCACGCTGACTGAGTCAGTCGCACTATGGCAAATGCAAATGACACACAGGAGCCAGAAGAAGCCTAGCGGTAAATAACTGGTGGATCAGACAAGTACAGTTTTGTTCAAAGGTGCAGAAACACATGAACATATTAGTCATGTCACTAGACTCATGTTTCAGGTACAGCATGAAGCATTTACCCAGAGAGGGGACTGAACCCTAGTCCCCTACAGAAGAGGTAGCATTACCCACTACAGTGTACACTATACCAACCAAGCTAGGCCAATCAATCAATCAAACAAACAAACAAGCCCCAGGACAAACAGGGAAAATAAACAGGATTTCATATTCATATCCCTGCTGCTTTTCAGTGATGCAAAAGCCAACAGGGTCATAAAAACTTCCAAAACAACTTAAGTTTTAAATGGTGAAATACAGCCTAATTGGAACATTTTTTATTATCCAGTTTATTTAGTAATTTTATAACATAATAAATGCCTTTCAGTTTTGCAGATATTTATTGCCTTGATTAAAAATATGATCTAATGTGAGAATGTGTTCATTGTTTAAATTTTGCATTTTACTGCACCAACACTGCAACTCTATGATACTAGGTGGAACAAACTCTAACTACCGTCTAATATAAATAAATGAAAGGAAACCTAACCTCATGCATTGGGGGTTTGTTGCTTTTTTCCTGTTACACTGAGCTCGTACCAGACCCTCATGTCCAGGCTGTTTAACACACCCACTGCACATTTTATGACAAGCTAAATCATTCCTTACTCCTCTTTAAATGATCAAGGCAGGAGTGACAAAAAGTGAGCGGAGATCAACTGTGTTACTCTGACAGCGCTGCTCTATACAGATCAGTTCACTGCTGCCTTTATACAGTGACAAAACATCAGTATCTATAGCATCTCACAGCACCAGCTGAGCTCACGTTCCCTTTGGTTTCTAGTTGTACTAGTAATAAATGCACAAGTCATCTTTAATCACGTAGGATGCTAATCCTGGTTCTTCATTTTAATTAAACGTGATTCTCTCTCTCTCTCTCTCTCTCTCTCTCTCTCTCTCTCTCTGTTTCTCTTTCCATGCCTGCTGGTTGGTTGGACCTCTGGGTGCCGTAGGTAAGTGTCGTTCCTTATGCCTGGTGTTGGAAATGCTGCTCCCTTCCTAATCTGGTACAGTTCGCTCAGGCATGTTACATCAATAACAGGATGCATATATTGTTACAGCCAAAAAGTAAACACCTGTTAATCCTGTTTTGAAACGGAAAGGTAATGAGCTTTACAGCACATTGCAATAACATGGGATTTGCTTTTGTTTATTTACTTTTACGTTTTCATCTTAGCCACTTTACATCATTAACATTAGTCTCAAAGCAAAACAGTGTGAAACCTTCAGTATATAAGACAAGCTGTGTGTGTGTGTGTGTGTGTGTGTGTGTGTGTGTGTGTGTGTGTGTGTGTGTGTGTGTGTGTGTGTGTGTGTGTCTGGGAGGACTAGGGGACTGGGACCTGCCAGCATTGTTCTATATATGCTGTCCTTGTGTAACCATTGTACTAATGTGCATGTGTGTGTGTGTGTGTGTGTGTGTGTGTGTGTGTGTGTGTGTTTGCGTCTACTTGTGTGGAGCAGCAGACTAATAGCAGCTGTCCTGGCAGACAGTGTCTCAGAGTGCCGTTTCCACCATGTCAGTTTGAGGATGCAGTTTCGTGCTCCTCCCGCAGCGCAGCCTTTCTGCCTTTATTCTCTCTTCTCCTAAACTCTCACGTGTGTGTGTGTGTGTGTGTGTGTGCTCCTAAACTCTCACTTGTGTGTGCATGCACGTGTGTGTTTGTGAAGCCTGTGGATGGATTGATCCAGGCTTCCCGCTCCACAATGTACCAGTTCCTCCACGAAAGCGAGAAAGAGTGAAGCTGAATCAATACTTCCACCTCCAAATCGCTTTCTCTCCCTCTCTTTCTCCTCTCACCTTATCTCTCTCTCTCTCTTTCTGTCCCCTCTATTTCTCTCTCACTCATCCTCCTCTTTCTCTCCCTCTCTGTCTCTCTCTCTTTTGTTTGTCTGGAGGAGTGGGAATGGGCTTTCACATAATACACTGTTACATAATGTAGGCAGTGGCACTTTGTTTAGTTTGGTTATTTCAGTTGGAGCACAGCACCGTGCATCACACAGGCACACTGCTGCATAATTAGGTTCAGTGCTGCAGTTACTGCAAGTTTTGCAAATGCACACACACACACACACACACACACACACACACCACACACACACCTCTTTCTTGCTCTCCCTCTGTCTGTCTATCTCTATAGTTGTCTCACTGAATAATTCATTTTTACATGTGTTTAAAACAGTGGTGCTCTGGTGTTTTTGTTCCTTTAATTATGAATACATAAGTATTCACAAGATCTCATGGCTTTACAGAAGCAGAAGTAACTCTGTACTTTTTGCTCTCTTTTTCAGACTGCATTCATTTGGAGTGGTTTAAAGTTTTTTAATAATTTGCTAACAGCTAGATAACAGGGATAGATGTGTCTCAGCATACTCACACTGATCTTGAATCAGGTCTTTAATGACCGTTCAGATTTTGCTTATAAAGTGCTAAAAATCAAAACAATACAGAAATGGAATAAGACAGCAGAATGTCCTTGGATTCTTATTTAGTTGTTAGGTGGGTGGAGAATTTTAAATCTAACATGAAAAGAAATGTAATCCTGTTCATCTTCTTCTGAGAGGGAAATGAAATATGCATTTACCTACATAAGGCTTTTGCCTCTCACAGGGGAGGTGACATGTACACTGGTTGTGAACAGTAATTACAGGGAATTAGGGGCTCATACATATTCCAAAGTGCAGATAGATAAGGTGTAGTATAATAGACCTCTATGACCGCAAGATCTGACTGCTAATCTATATGGCATGAATAATACATGGCTTAAGAAGAATGAAAGACCTTTAAAGTTTGTCTGTTCTCACTCTCTCTTTCATTCTCTTTTAAATATGATAAGACCACGTGTAACAGTGATCATTAGAGGATACATAATGTATTATTCAGTGGACAGTCAAATCTTTGGTAGAGCATTGTGACACTGCTATAAGAATATCTTTTAACATACATCAAACACTCAAGGACAAAATTCTAACATGCAGCAAAGACGTCTGTGTTGTGGCAGGATGGATGTTGTAAGGATGATTTTGGGAGAGGAGTAAGCAGTAGAGAGGCGTTTTATTTTGTATGGTGTGTAAAATATTCTAAATTGTCACATTGAGGCATGGATGCGCCGCAGGAACAGGCGGAAGGCGAAACACGGTAGTGTTTAAACGTTTGTTATTTAATGTGAACAGAAGCACGCGTGCAGAGTCCGTGTACACACTTCCATAAAGTTTGACGAAGACCGACAAAGACAGAGGGACACGCACACGCTTAAATACACACACCCTGACGAGACACAGGTGAAACAAGTAATGGTAACAGACGAGCGATACACCCCACAACAAGCACAGCACACGAACACACCTCCACACCAACACACCTCCACATCAACACCTCCACACCAACACACCCACTGAAATTACATTTTTGTTATTATAGAGCATAAAATACCCCAAAATTCCAGGTACTCAATTACAGGCACCGATAACAGTACCAGTACCAGTACAAATGTGAACACTACTGAAACTTACATGTAGAATAAAGCTTTTTGACTGTGATAGAATACAGCTCCTGAACTGGGCCTAGGCTTCTTGGGAAACTCTTAGATTATATATAGGAGGACATCTGAGATTATAGTAAGAATTAAAAACCTTTTGGCAAAACAGACAGACAGAATTGTCATGTATATTGTCAGATTTTTCCTGAGGTTCTGCTGACTCATGTGTGAGTCATGTTTTTAACTTGTTTATTTTGGCTGGTCATAAAAAGTCAGCAGTAATGCGTTAGCTTTCACATGGCAAGTGGAAAAACAGACAGTGCACAGAGAGGTGTCATTTCTCATAAGTGAAGCATGTTTGTTAATAACTCTTTTAATAATTGGAGAGTGTCATTATGGGAAAAGGTTAGATGTAGCTTTCAGCCTGTTACCACTTTATAGTTTAATTTCATGACAACACTGTTGATGGATTGGGATACAAAAAGGTTGTGTCGAATTACCAGTTAGAGTTTAAAATGAGTTTAATGCTGTTACCATGGTTGGTTGTGCATGGTATGCTTCCTATTGGTCAGCTCTGAGGTCTTTTGTCCTGTCGCTACCAAAGCTTATTCCCGGCTGTAGAAACAGGGCCAGTTCCAAGATTGGCGGGTGCTTTGTTCTGAAATTGATTGTGGACCGAAGCTTCGACTTGCAGGCATAAATCACTTTGGCACTTTAAAACGCACAATCCGGGCTCTCTGCCGTGTGTCAAGGAAATCATAAAGCAACATGTTCACGTTTGACTGATTCACAGTTATTTCAGTGAGCCAGTCATCAGCAAGTTCACAACAAGGCACCCAGAAAACAGGTAAGGCAGGTAAGGCCAACGCTGATTCTGGATGATTCTGGATGATTCCATGCTGCCATAAAATGGCCAATCACTATGTTTGCACAAGATCTACCGAGGTAGATGCCTTTGGGCAGAAGCAAAAGATTTTATTTGTCCTACCAGACAACATCTATTTTTGACATGAGACTTGTATAGACATTACCATCAAACGCTCATCAAAGTCTTCATAGATTTTCTTGGTGTCTTGTGGCCTCTGGCTATCCATTCATATTCCATTTTGGCCCCCATTGATTTCCAGTCTGGTTCAGTAACACTCTGGAAGCAGTCTTTCTCTGCATGGGAGATGGATGTCATCATAATGTGAGTCTGTTATTATTACACAACATTAGTTTGTACAAACATGGCATGCTTAACACAGCAAAGTGTGTCTCACTATATGAGTTTATCTCAGCACGTGTGTGTGTGTGTGTGTGTGTGTGTGTGTGCATGCCCAGTTTTTAATAGAATACTGTGATATATACATTTTAAAGAGTATATATTTTTAAACTGAAATAAATACTTGTTTAGCTGTTGAAAAAAACTTTTAAACCTTTTTTAACAAAACAATTTTTTAATTGTTGTAATTCCATACATTGAATTTCAAGATTAACTTTAGTACAGACATTTATAAATGTGTTAGCACCCTTACAGCTCACTGGAACAATGCTTCATGCCTCCTAGAAAGAGATGAAATGAAAAGCAGCTGGTCTCATGTACATCTGCATGTCTTTGGCATGTCAGAGAGAAAAGCAAAGAACGGGTACTGAGAGATTCGTGAGTAAATACTCTACAAAGAAAGGGTACAGAGAGATTCATGAGTACATACTCTACAAAGAAAGGGTACAGAGATATTCGTGAGTACATACTCTACAAAGAAAGGGTACAGAGAGATTCGTGAGTACATACTCTACAAAGAAAGGGTACAGAGAGATTCGTGAGTACATACTCTACAAAGAAAGGGTACAGAGAGATTCGTGAGTACATACTCTACAAAGGTTTTTTTAGTTCCCCAAGCAGCTTGGTGGTTCTGTGACTATAGTTATATTATGAAGAAGTTTAAGGTCCATGAGACTGCAGTCAGCCTTCCTGGATGTGACAAGAGGAAAATCGACTCTAGATTGAACAGAGAGATAGTGTGAATGGTAGACAAAGAGCTGAAGAAAACTTCCAAAGAGATACAAGCTGAATACCAAGGTCAAGGTACATCAGTGTCTGATCACACCATCCATCGCTTTTTGAGTGACAGTGGGCTCCATGTAAGAAGATCCAGGAGGACTCCACTGTTGAAAGAAAAAGATAAACACGCCAGACTGGGATTAGCTAAAATGCATATTGACAAGCCACAGTTCTCCTGGGAGAATGTCCTTTGCACAGATGTGATGAAACGGGAGCTTTTTAGCAAGTCACATCGGCTCTGTGTTCACAGAGAGCTCACAAAGAACACCATGCTGTGAAACATGCAGGAAGCTCGGTTATGTTTTGGGTCTGTTTGCTGCATCTGGTTCAGGGTGAATCAACAGTGAGTTTTAAGAACGAACAGGTGTATTAGGTTAAGGGTAATTTTTATTTGTTTTATTATTCAAAATATTTTGTTGAATCAAAAAGTCTGAAAACATAAAATATGAAATAAACAATAGTGAATGACTGCTTCTTTTTTCCAGAGAAAATTGTGGGTTCTTGTTTTTTGTGTAAGGGTGCCAAAAAAATTGTCAACACTTGTATGTTCTTAAGACTAACTGTTAAATATTGCGGTATCTTAACAAAAATATTTACACAATCACTATTCTATTCTATATGGTGTTGTTGATGGTGCACTAACCTAAACCTCCTCTAACCAGCAAAATGCACCTTAATGTGGCTTTACACACACATGCACAGTTTTGTAGAACATCAAAAAACACTAACAAAAATTACATTGCATCTTTAACTCTTAGTTAAGCTTTAGTCAGTTTTAAGTCATGTTTTCCAAATTATCAAATGACTCCAAAAAGAAAGGGAAGGAATCAAAATATGGAAGAAATGGATAAAAAGCTTGGTGATATTGAGAGAGGCCTGTTACAGTAAGAGATACAGTACCTCAGAGAGACAGAGTCAGCATCTACAGTTAGAGAGATGTAGTGATAGTGTGGCTCAAATCTCCTGTTAAGACGAGCCAGAGAGAAGCAACAGAAGAGCAGCAGGCGGAGAGTGTTGGTCTGTATCCATTCCAACTTGCTCTGCTTACCACACAGTCTGGACTAGGTCTAGAGAGGCGGGAGTCTGGGTTCTGTTACTGTCGGGACTGCTGCTTGGACTTCTGCTCTCCTGATGCCTGTGCTCTCATATGGCAGAGAAAGACTTTAGCAACATGGAGAGTGCTACTAACAGGGTGAATTGCTATTGTTCATGAAAGGCTTGTTAATTAACCAATAAGTTGAATATAGTGTGTTGGAATTGCAGAACAAACACTATTGTGAGTGGTGTAGAGGTAGTCTAGAAACAGAGTAGTCTAGAAACAGTTTAGAAACTAGAGTCTAGAAATTGGGGTACTCTAGCAATAGCTTCCTAAAAATGTTCTGTTCTCTTTCTCAAACCTTTCTCTTTATGTCTGTCTTGTCTCTCTCTGTCTTTGTTTCTCTGTTTCTGGCTCTCTCTGCCTCTTTATCTCTGTTTATCTGTCTCTCTTTCTCTCTCTTGCAGGACTTTTGCTGCCTCTCACATTCAACTCCACTTTATGTGTCTCTCACATTCAACTCCCCTTTATTTGTCTCTCACATTCAACTCCCCTTTATGTGTCTCTCTATTCCTTGCATAATGTTTTCTTATACTTTTTTTTTTTTCATCTGCCAGGATTTCAATGTTCCAAATGACTTCCCTGATCAAAATTCACTGCAGTGAAGCTACAGCTTGATTATGGTTTTGGAGGAATGAGGATATCAGATTTGAGGGATTAGGCAGTATGGGTCTGAGGGAGTTTGTTTTGTAGATTTTAGGGAGTGTTAGTTGTGAATAATGGGTTTGGTGGAGTGAGGCAGGTGGACTCTGGGACCCAAGCCAGACCCAATCTCAAACAGTAGCCAGAGGATTGAGCATGTAGCTTCAGAGAGTATGCCAGGTAATTGAGCTCTGCTTTCCAGGTGAGTGCATCGGTATTTGGGGATCCACTGGACACTAAAGGTGCCTTCAGCCCTGATAATCACTGTGTAGACTAATGCAAATCATACATCCTTTGACTAAAATATCTCCAAGATCCAATTTGCCTGAATGCAGCCAATGTTGTCTCACAGTGTTAGACATTTCTTTGAAAAGCGCAGCTAGTTAGAAGGGCAACACCAGAGGGGAAAATGTCTTGCGACATTAAACAGGAGACAGGAGATTGGAACTGTCAAGCAAGCGAATGTAGATGCATGATCACACCATCATGCTGACTGGAACCAATCAAAGCCCAGTGCCATTCATATCCACCGTGCAGCAAATCCGCATGTGGAGTTTGGCTTGGCTCAAATCAAGACGGTGGTTTTGAAACCTTTTTCAGTTCTGCGGTCAACGGTAGAGTACTCACACTGCTTTTTGCTATTTTCTGTAGTTTTGGGAAGTGAGCTGAATTTTTTGAGCAAGGATATAGTACATTTAAAGTCTTCAGGGACAGTGACCTGTTTGTCCATCTACACATAAGACACATGACTGAATCTGAACCCACTTAACCTTAAAACTGTCTTGTTGTCTTTTTGCCTCTCTCTTTCTATTCCTCCTCCCACTGCCTCCAAATGTCTTTGCAGAACTGATAGTGAGGAAAAAATGCCGACATAATGAAATAATAGAATGTAAAGAAAATAGAGTTGTTGATTACTCAGAAATCCAGAGCCTTAGTGTAACTTCTATTTTTGTTGCTTTGGTTTATAGTTTTTTCTTGACTAAGCTCATTGTGCATTGTTTTAAAATTTTAGGAAATGAAATCCTTTTATGAGGAACAAAGGAGAGGTGAATTTATTGTGATACACCCTCTCTGTCTCAATATGAAAACTGATGTTCGATCCCCCATAATCATAAACTATAAGTGTACAAACATCAACTGTTTCTGTATCTAGATCTCAATTAGGTCTCATGCTGGCGTAGGTGGTTTGTTAGTGGGCCTTGTGTAGATTTTATAGCCTTGGACTGCTAGAGAAAAGTAGTGAGAGTGGAGTGTACTTAGAAATTGAATCATGTTGAGATGGTTAGCCACTCCTAGGTTGGCTTGTAACACTGTTGGTGCCTTTCTGAATCCTGGCTGAACTCTGTTTTGTTTTTATTCTCATCACATCCCCAGCTGTATATTCAACCTGTCGGTTACTACCTTAGGCACCGCATGACCAGAAGACTCTGCTTCAGGGGCCCCAGGGCTGCACTCCCAAATCATGTTAAACCACTGCAGAAGTACTGATCCAGAATCAGATCTCCAGCTCTCTCTCACCACCATCATCACTGTATAAGGGGTGGGGGGAAAGGGTAAAACTGAACTGATCCAGAAGGACAAGCAGTCATTTAATTGCAGGACCCAGGAGCTTGCTTTGCAGAGCACAGACCCTGTAAGGCCTTTAAACTTCATTAAGCCTCCCAGGGTGAAGTTAGTCCAGTGGCCACATGGGCCAGCTGGCCTCCTGCCTTACACACATGGCTGTGTGGGTCAGCCACCACCAGCAGCAACTAGTGCCACCAGAGCAGTTTATATACTTATCAGTACACATCACACTGTGTGGTTTTGATGGGGCTGTGGAGTTGCTGGCACCTTTTAGTCAGATTTACCAGGTGAGCTACTGTATGTTCTATGCACATACTATTGTACTTCCTTTCACTGGGTTTGGGCGCATTCCCATTGGAGTTCCGTAGCTGAAGGCATAAACAGGATCACCGCAGACAGTAACTAGCATACTGCACTTTATGTTTTATACAGAAGGCAATGCACCTGTGAGGCGGCTGAGAATTTTTAGCCGTGCATTATGGATGAAAAATGCTGTAAATACGAAAATACGTTCGGGATGGGTGACCAGTTACCAGTGGGTTCAGGATGGGTGACCAGTTACTCGTGGGTTTCAGGATGATTAACTGTTGGACAGAATTTTTTTCTCTTTTTTTCACACACATGCTGCAGCGATTTTGCTGATCAGAGTTTTCCGAGCACTGAACATTTGTCTTCAGCCTTATGAGGTTTGTTTGTTTTGTTTTGTTTTCTACTTTCGTATTTGTGTGATAGTTTATTTGTTATTTGATTTCCTCATACAGTAATCAAATTGATAAGGAGGCACTATTACAGGACAAAGTACAGGCTGACTTTCAAACTGGGGAAAATGTTACAATTTATGATAAAAAATCAAATATGAATAAGAAAATTATACTACCTAAAAATAAACATGTTGACACAACTAATAAACATTATTAAACATTACCTAAAGAATTTAGCATTAATGTTAGTGCTGCATTAAATATTGTATTAAACATTAGCTCAACTAAACAGGTTTAGATAAAGTCAAAGTTTGTTTGAAACAGTGAACTACCTTGTAGAGTGAATGTATATGATATTTCTTCATCCCAGGAATGAGGACGTGAAATCTTGACATATGACATGACTGGTAGCAGAATTGAATGTTTGTCATTGCAGCGGAACAAAAACTGTTGTAATTGTTACATTGTTTTACCTCCGTATATGAGTTATTGTGTAGTTACATTGTTTTACCTCCATAAATGAGTTATTGTTTACATTGGTTTACCTCCGTATATGAGTTATTGTGTAGTTACATTGTTTTACCTCCGAATATGAGTTATTGTTTAATTACATTGTTTTACCTCCGAATATGAGTTATTGTTTAGTTACATTGTTTTACCTCTGTATATGAGTTATTGCAACCCTATTGCAATTATTTTTCTAGCAATTGTTTTTACATTTCCACACTTTAGCCACCAGTTGCTGAATGTCTAAATAGCAAATATGCAACAAGCTCACTATTATTATTCATATTTTTAATGCTTGTTTTCTGTTTCCAAACTCTGGTTCCACACTGCAGTCTTTTATCCCCATAACTTTAAACCCTAACCTCAAGCTGATTCGTGGGGGAAGGCTTGCAGCTGTTTAGCCAGCTCCAGTGTGGGGCTTTGAGCTGTCATAAATATACAGTGTGTTCAGGGGGCTTTGATTCTGTTTGTGTTGCTCTGCAAAACACCTTCAACATTTACCGTTTTCAGCATGTTACAGAGACAGGTAAAAACTCTCAGCCTTTCTCCCTCTAAAAAAAACAGATACCTTGACACCTATCTGAATACTCAGAACACAGCAGATAGGAGATTGTGAAAGTTTGATCACTATTTTATACTGCACACACTCACACAAACACATACACAAACCCGCTGCTGTGATGTTGAAATGTTTTGACAGGCCATTGGAGAGGAACTTACATTGTGGAAGGAGTGCCAGAAGACCTACACCTTAATTACTGCCCTTTTTCCTTCCAAAGCTCCAGTACGTGTTAGTGAGTGTGAATACACTTTTTTGTATGCTTTCCAATAAATAGCTGAGAAAAGCACTGGAGACTAAGGTTCAAACAAAGAAAACCTGAGACTATGCAGGCCAACATGCAGGAGCCAGACAACTGCAGGCTGAATCAGTGTAATTGTCTGATTTAAGAACATTTGGCAGTAGAGCATAAGGAAAGTGAGCTAGTTCAGGCTTCTAGATGGGGAACCTGTCAAGCGTGATACATGAGTCAAAAAACACAAAATCTGAGATCACAGGACATTCAAAATGTGGAAAATACAGCTCCCTTGATGTCTTACCTTAATAATTACAAAGGAACCAAGACACTTGTCATGTGTCTCACAATATTTACTATATTTATGTATTAATGTCGACACAATACCCATTCACCCCTTTGTTTATGAACACAAATGAAGACACTTATAGGGGGTGAAAAGAGAGAGACGGTGAATCTTGTGACGCCCGAATACCCATCAGAATCCAGTACTGAAAACAAGAGGTTGAATTTTAAAAGTGGACGAAGATTTGGAAGAGATGGTGCTAGAGAGAGAAGGGGGGGGGGGGGGTTCTGAGTTTGTGTGGTGCATAGGAGTTTGACTGTGGAGCAATGGGATCAGTGAAGCTTTCCAATATGAAGCATTTAACACATCTGTTAGACCCTCCAGGTCCTCAGTGAAGAGGCGCTGAGCCAGAGAGAGAGCTCTGTACATACCCAGCTTTGATTCACTTTCTGCTTTTTCCATCTCCTCACCACCAAGCAGCCTCTTCCAGACTTGCTTTTGGTAGAAGCTACTCCTTCAGTGTTTTCTGAAGAGTCTGTCTGAAAGAGGCAGAGAGAATGCATACTGTTCGGCTGTCCTGTGTGGCTTAATTATCCTGATGCGCTTTCATTGCTGGTTCTCTCAGAGGTTTAGCACACACATGCTCTGAGATCTCCCTAAGAGGCCATAGATAAGTGTGGTGGGCTATGTTTGGAGCTCTTGCCCTTTTAAATCATTTTAAAATGGTGATTATTGATCAGCTGCCCTGGGGTTTCTGAAGTGATGATGTCACAGTTAGCAGGCCACTGCTTGGAGAGAAGCCTTTTCATAGGAAGCCACAGGAAGCCAAAACTTTATTTTTTATTACAAAAATAAAAAACACACACAAATGATTAGTTGTTTTTTGTAATATTTCTAAGTTGCATATAATTGGGTGACATACTGCCACATAATAAATAATAAAAACATAAGATTTTATGTAATTTTTTATGAATGTAGCTTGAAGTTTAAAGTAAGGGTCTCTTTCTCTCTTTTTTGGATTTTCCTTTTTCTTTACCTCTCACATTTTCTCTTTAATGAGGTGTTTGGCTCATTGGATCCATAGAACAGTAGGAACTGAGTGTATAATACCTACCTATGACACTGTGAAAGAGAAATCCACTCCTAATCTTCTCCTGCATCTCAATTTCTCAACTTGCCATCTTCTAAAAAAGGAAACAGGCTGAAGTTTCCTGTTCTGCTTGTTTTATTAGTGTCTGGAGTTTCTGTGGGAGTTTTCCCTGTGAGATGTCCTTTAACAAATTTGAGATATTTGTCTTGTACCTGGGAGTCTTGGGGTTCTATTGCATTGAATGTCATATTGCATTAGGGTTAGGGTAAGATGAACTGGGTTCGATAGGCCCTGTTCAAGTTAAATTAGCCTCTAGTGTGGACTCTGATATAGTAGGATGACACGCTCTTAGTATGAGAGAGTCTCCTAAGGATTCTGTGAAATTAAATATCCTGTCTGAGACTTCTGTGTAATTCCACCATGAGACTCTATAGCCTTCTTTATGACATCATCTTCCATGTTTAAAACTTGCCCTAGGCGAGCTAACCATGAGGAGCCACTGCAGGTCACTGAATGGATGGATGGATTTCTGTGCACCATCCAGTGTCTAAAATATGCATGAGACTTCACTGTGTTCTAAATGAGCCCCACTACTCTGAATAAGTGAGATCTGACTGGCCAATGATAACATTGGCAGATGGTTACCATCCACACTTACACAACAGTTTATGATGGTTGAAATTCACAAAGGGAAAGGGGGAGCACTGAGTTTTTATTCTTTTCAGAGTGAAAAGAGTTCCTGTGTACCTGTAACTGACTCTGCATTAATTAGGATCAATGTCCATCTGTGGTTTCATTAAAAACCAATCAGGAAATTCAATCTTGCCGAATGCCGTGTGATTGGTTAGGCTGTCGGGTTCTCAGCCAGGTCAAAGATTCCTTAACTCGGCGCACTTCTCTGATGATTTCTCTGTTAACCCACATCGCCATTCTGATTGGGCTGGAGACCTGTATCAGAGGGTATTAGCTTCCATTCCTGTATCAAACGCTCAGGCCTGATCACCTTACTGTTAGCCAAACCTCTAGCAAAGCCGAAACTTATCCCATTCTTAAAGGGGAGGAGTGGGTTCAAAGGTCATCCTCAATTAGCACAACAGAATGAAACCTTAGTTTGTCTTTGTCTCTGTGATGGATATCAAGACTGACACAGCTGCTTTCAAATAGTCTTTATAAAATGTTGTGAGTGCAGTTCATTTTTGCTATTAGCAGTACATACGTATTGGGCAGTTCATGTTCTGTACACAGATAATATAATTTTCTGAACACAGATCATTGCAAGTCTTGAGGACTCATCTGTTGGGTCATGTTTCCAGCTTGTAATAGTGCATGAAGCATCTGTGTTATACCAGCGTCAAGATCAGGGTGACATGTGAGGACAGGATCAGGTGACTAGAGGTCACTAAGTTTATCTCAAGGATTACAAAACACTATAAAGTAACCAAAGCTTCATCTAAAATACATCCACATTTCACTAATTAAAGCTTACCCAACAGTGATATGGTGTCAGTGTCCCACATCACATCAAGAGCTTGACTAAGAAATGCTTTGTCACTTTCCTGTCTGTCTGGTGCAACATATAAATGTGTATTTGGGTGTGGGAGAAATAGGACGGTGACACTCGGCAGCTGAAAGAAGAGACAGAAAAACATCTCTAGAGTGGCAGTGTACCAGTGGCCTAGTTTCCCCTGCAACCCACTTACAAACTTCAAAACAGAGCCAGGCAGCTGAATTCAGATGAGCTGCCGATTCGACAAGGAACATTTCATGCTGAATCCCTGCCAAATGGTAAAGTGTATTCGTGTGTGTGCATGTGCACGTTGCGTGTCCGTATGTGTGTGTGTGTGTGTGTGTGTGTGTGTGTGTGTGTGTGTGTGTGTGTGAGTGGGACCAAATGTTCCCACAAGGATAAGAACAACTAACATTTGTGACCTTACAGTCCGCACAGGTGCAAATACTTTGTCACAAAAATTGCGACTTTGTCAATTTGAAATAGACACAAACAATTTACTTTTTGGTTAATGAGGTTAGGGTTCATTAATTACAATAACTACAAAAACTCCTACAAAATATTCCTACAAAATAATAAAACAAGACTCCATGTGTGTGTGTGTGTGTGTGTGTGTGTGTGTGTGTGTGTGTGTGTGTGTGTGTGTGTGTTAATTCTGAATGGCCCACAAATTAGAAAAAATGACCTTGGGGTTCACAAATTAGTGCAGGTGGTTTTGTCTGATTTTGTTTTTTTTTCCCTTCTTATCTTCAGAGTTCTGTACAAGTGTGCAGGTCTCCTATGGGACTGCATTGATTTGATAAAGTCCCCTGAGTTATTCAGCCTAGTTTGGGCTTCAGGACATTTCTCACCCACTTCCACAATGAACTTCTTATAGACTGTGTGGAGGAGCTTCACATTTGCAGATACTCCTAGCAATCTGCCCTAGTGTAAGTTGTTCAAAGAGCCAGTGTGTTCCTCCTTAACGTGGCTATCAAGTAAATGGCAGCGATTGTTACTCTGGTGAGCGCGCCAGAGCGTCTGCGAGCGATCGTGCGGGCGTGCTAGAGCAAGAACAGCCATACGACCCAGCAACAGGTCACGGTGACCCCACTGAGAGAGAGAGGGAGAGAGATCTGAGAGAACGAGGGGGAGGGCGGAGAGCAAGAAAGAAATGAGGAGGAGAAAAGAACGAGAAGCGTGAGCAGCAGGAGTGTGAGGGGGCTGTGAGATTGGACCATGAGAGAGCTGTGTTGTGTAACAGGCATAAAGACAGAGCTGTAATGCTCGGAGGTGGTTACTGCTGTTGGTGCGGCCCTCCTACAGGGAAGCACTGGGCCAGCCTCGGTACCCACTAACGACAGGCTCTTCATCATTTCAAACATACATTACATAAAGCACACCAGGCAGACTCATCTTCACTGCTGAGATGGCTTTAGTAGCATGTTTGGGATCATTTTAAAAATCGCCAGGGTAATTGAATGTTGATGCTAGCTGCAGTTGCCATAAAAATGTCTTTCTATATGGACTGTTTCATACGAGTATTTCCTAGATGAGTTGTTTTTCTCTAACTGTGCTTTTCTTCAGACATATTTGTGCTGCAGGTTTTCTCTTTTGGCTAAAAGGTTTGCAGCGTTTGTAAACTGATGGTCTTTGTTTTTGTTTGCCTGGTTCAGACATTTCTTTTACGTGTCACTGTATGTGGAAGATAGGTTTGTGCTTGAGTGTGTCCATGTTTGTGCATGTCCGTGTGTGTGTGTGTATATGGGGGAGTTAAAGTCTATCAGTGCTCTTCATCTCTGAGCTGCATTCTTTGTGTTCCTTTAGGCTGTCAGGGCGCTCTACAGCACCAGGTCACTTTCTCCTGACAGCCTCGTGGACAGCTGTGAGATAACCCACACACTGACATACATGCCCAAAAACACACCCACAAATGCTTGCAGCCCTCTTTTCTGGTTCACAGTAGAAGATGGAGTTTAAAACACTTTAGGGACTGCCACAAAAGTTCTTAAATGTTGTCAGGGTAAGGGTATCTTCTCTTAGTGCTGAAATATATACATTATACCACCAGACGAAACCAGTTTGGTCCTTTTAGCTGGACGTAACCCAGTATGGGCCTGTTTCACCTGCTCAGCTCCGCCTTTTGCCTGACCATGACATGTTTGACTGCGCTGCATCATGTCTGGAGTAATACAGTTGTTTCTGCTTCTGGATGAGAAGTTTAACTTCACCCTGCTGAAAGTGGGCCTTTGTGGAAGAGCAGCACTGTGCTCTGTGGGTGCTCTGTGAGACCGCTGCACTGTATGGCTTCGAATTAGCCCATGATCATGCAAAGCATCCTGTTGACTTTGTCTCTTTTAAAACACCACTTTGACTTCAAAGCTCCGCGCTGGCGTTAGATGAAGGATTCTCTTTCTTGACTCTGTCTTGTCAAGTGGAGGGATCAAAAGGTTCTCATCAGCACAAGCATCACCCCCTGCGTGGCACACCTGGGAAAAGCACTGATTAGCTGTGCAGAGATAAGCCCTACCCTTGGGACTTGGGATCAGATCCAAGCCAAGCTGCATGCTATTCAGAGAGCAGAGGCCCTTCAAAACAGAGCACATTCAGACCACAGTTGGCCACATGCTATGTGTAACTGGGTGGAACGCTCTGGTGGTGGTGACAGGCATCTCTGTTTGTCTGATATCTTTGTGTCCATATGAGTGTGGGTTCTGTGGTGGCCTATATAACAG
Organism: Sternarchorhynchus goeldii; assembly: GCA_028565775.1. Classification (NCBI taxonomy): domain Eukaryota; kingdom Metazoa; phylum Chordata; class Actinopteri; order Gymnotiformes; family Apteronotidae; genus Sternarchorhynchus; species Sternarchorhynchus goeldii. Next base: position 5,826,559 of record JAOXYF010000022.1, read on the forward strand.
ACAACTTTCATTCTTAGTAAATACTGGATCATCTCTTGGAGAGACCTTGTTTACTGAATCAGCCACACAACATCAGAAACAGACCCACACAGGCACATGGAAGATAAAATGTCCCAGATACTCATTTATGTTTCTGATCCTGTTGTTTCTTTTGGGATCCACTCAGCACCCACTGCACCTCATTCTCTCTCTCTCTCTCTCTCTCTCTCTCTCTCTCTCTCTCTCTCTCTCTCTCTCTCTCTCTCTCTCTCTCT
>JAOXYF010000022.1:5845044-5864849 GCA_028565775.1 Sternarchorhynchus goeldii
GTGCCTGCTTTGAGGCCGATTACACGCCACCCCCATACACTCCCCACCCCGATTACACACCACCCCCATATACGCCCTACGCCCGATTATACACCACCCCCATAAACACCCCAACCCCGCTCTCTCTTTTGTGTCAGATTATGTCAGATTAGCCATAAAATCAAACTGAATGGAATGATAATATATAAGTTTATTGTGTTTCGTGAGAGCTGTGGGAGCACCCGGGGGTGTGTCTCCCAGGTAGTGTGTCCTGTACTCTCTGAGCCCTTGTGTTCCTCCTGCTGTATCTCTACAGAAAGCAAGACTGGCCAGAATGCGAATCTCTAAGACAGGCAGCTCCAACACATTTCTACACAGCAAACGCAATGGCATGCTCAACCAAGCCCTGGAGCTAACGGTAAGAGACTTCCACACAGCCACGTTCATACACAGACACTACCTTATGGCCTGGGTATATATAGGAATGCTTCATGACCCCAGTTCCTGAATTTCATATGGACGGATAAGACAATAGATGGATGACTGATTAGAAAGATGGATTAGAAACATTATTAGAACAATGGAAGGACACAGCAAAAGAAAAACTGTTTGTGTATTTGTCTGTAGTGTGTGTGTGTGTGTGTGTGTGTGTGTGTGTGTGTGTGTGTGTGTGTGTGTGTGTGTGTGATGCCCAGTTTCAGCAGTTTGAGCATTTTTTGTCCTTAGAAGCATTTTCTACAAGAAGGTGCTTCAGTGGTTTGAATTTTTGGAATCAGAATCGCTCAGCATGTAAAACATGATGGGAGAGGAGAGAAGCCTACACACACAGCACAGGACCAGACACCAGCTCTTCACACAGCACACACTACCTTCAGCAGTTTCTTACTTAGACATGAACTGAGAGGGACAGAGACAGGGGAGAGAGAGAGAGAGAGAGAGAGAGAGAGAGAGAGGGGAGAGGGGGTGACAGTAAAACTTGTGTCAGGGACCTCATTAAAACTGAAGTCTCTAGACTTTCTTGCTACCTATGGGACTGTAGATTCAAGATCCACACAATATTTTTAAGTACAGTAGTCCTCCGATATCTGTGGTTTGCTAACCGTGGTTTGAGTTAACTGTGGTCAACCACAGCCTACAAATACTGAAATAAAAGATTACAGAAATATAGTAAACAATCCATAGTAAATTGTAAATTCTATGCCATTCTGAATATCGTGGTAAAATCTCGCACCATCCCACTCAGGATGTTAATCATCACTTTTTCCAGCATATCATGTCAGGGGTTTTCTAGGGTTTTGTAAAAAAAGCTCTATTTTAATGGCTGCCCTCTCATCCTTCGCTCTCTCTCTAATCCCCACTGCATTCCTCTATCCTCTGCTGTTTTAAACTAATGAAGGCTAATTAAGTGAGACACAAACAACAGTGTGAATTTAAATCTGAATTAATGAAGGACCCTTATGACAGACTCTTTTATCAAAACTCCAATATTGCCTGCCACTTTGACTCTCTTGCTCTCCCTCTCTCTCATTCTCTCGGTTTTGCCAAATATGATAAAAAAGAACCCTAAGAATATTATAAAAATAGAATAATAACAAATACCAAAGATTTTAATTAGAAGGTAGTGACAGCTCCCTCCACACAATAGCATAATTCTTCTTTCTTGTTTTTGTCACAGAGGTCATACTACACACACACCTGTAGGCGGCGCTGCTTTTCATCAACTACCATCCTGACATCATAGGCGCATCAGCAAAGCACAGTTCAGAAGCCAGTTAATACCAACATTATACCAACATCTTGTCCCAGCCAGAACCAATCAGCAACTTAAATATCAAGCCACAATATTGATACACTTAAGGCCTGTAATGGGTCAGCAACCACAACACACACCAATGCACCAGTCCACCTGTACAACAACCCACCTGTACAACAGTCCACCTGTACAACAGTCCACCTGCACAACAACCCACCTGTACAACAGTCCACCTGTACAACAACCCACCTGTACAACAGTCCACCTGTACGACAGCCCACCTGTACAACAGTCCACCTGTACGACAGCCCACCTGTACAATAGTCCACCTGTACAACAGTCCACCTGTACTGCTCAGATCAAGATATTTCTCTCTTTCCTTCTCTCTCTCTCTCTCTCACTTTCCCTGCCCACTCACAGCTCACTGAGTCACTGCTGATATTTTGGTACATTCTTTCTTCAAGCCAAGGTGACATGGAAATGAAGAGAACGTGCAGGGATGTGCAGGGGTGTGCGTGTGTAAACGTGTGTGCGTGTGTGTGTAAGCGTGTGTACGTACACATGGGTACATGTGTAAATGTTTAGGGGTGTGTATATCCATGTGAGTATGTGCACATGGGTGCGTGTGTGGATGTGTGGGCGGGTGGATGTGTGTAAGTCCACGGGGCTCAGAGCTCCTGCCCCATGTGATTCCTCGCAGGCCAGTAGCTCCATACAGCCGGTGTGGCATTAGTGAACGCTCTGTGTGTGCTAAACCAGATGAAGTACAGCGGCTCAACCGAGCGTTAACGTCAAACTGTGCTCTAATTTATGGCCACTGCTCCCTGGGCGCTGAAGGCCCCGTGGAGGGGGGCTCGAGGGGGGGTTGTGGCTCGTACCTTGGTGTGTTTGCTCTGAGCTCTGTCACGTAGGCGAGTACCTCCATATTATATAATGCCATTCCTGGAAGGAGCAAAGCCTTCCTACAGCAGTAAACCTTTCTCTCCATGTTTTTGTCTCTCTCTCTCACCTCTCGTCTACAGCAACTACCCTACAGGATGAAACTTTCAGATGAGGTACTGAAACAGAAAACACATGACACACGCATTCTGTCTTTCACTCGCTTTCCGTATCTCTGTCTAAAGAAATAAGAAGTGTAGATGTCAGAAATGAATCATTTGTGTCGGTTTTCCTTTTTGCCATGTTTGCTTGGGTTTGCTTGTATGTGTACTGCAGGGCTCCACAGGTGAAGAGCGTCATCTAAATAAGACAACATCACTAATAGAGAGCCAACACCACCACCTACTGCACTGCCTGGAGAAAACCACGGTCAGACCTCCACACACACACATGCTCACACATGCATTATACAACCTACACACTTACATACACCAACAGCTGAGCAATGAGCCCCTCTGCACTGTTACAATCTCTCTCTGTATGTTATGCTTTCTGCACTGCAGGTGCATGTACAGATCAGACTGTCTGTCGTGGTTTGCAGTCCAATGGGCACATGTAACAAGCAGAGATATGGATATATATATATCCATTATGAGGTCAAATATAAAGTACATGGAATTTCTGACTCTGTGATTCTCGGTGGGTGATCATTGGTTAACTGTGTAGAACTTCTCCCACCCTCCTGATGATGTTTATACATGGTAGATGTTTACTGTATGAAGCCCTTTCTTTGTTTGTGGCAAATCATATAGAGTGCATGGACACATATTGAAAAGACTTCCATTACTATACAAACTCTTACAACTAGAATCCTAAGCAGTTCACTCTGATCCATCCATCCATTAAACATGAAGATAAAGGTAAAGACCTGTTGCTGTTATAATCTCCCCTCATCTTCTTTGTCCTTTTAACTTCCCTTGCTTCTCTTTTTCCCCTCTTTCTCTCTACTCCTCCCTCACACATCTGTCCTCCTCTGTTTGTGTGTCTCTGGGCAGAATCACGAGTTTGTGGATGAGCAGCTGTTTGAGCAGAGTTATCTGGAGAGCGCCCTGCAGAGTCTGCCATCACGGAGCCCCTCTCTCTCCAGCCAGGAGGGCATCACGGGCACCTGCTGCTCCCGACGAGCCAAGAAGAGCAGCCAGCCCCCAAACGAAGCACACAACCCTTCTCACATGCACCCACACACACACCCACACACACACAATCTCCAGGAGCTCAGTGCCATACATATCCAGTGTGGAGAGCAGCGGACTCTAAACACCAGGTAATATGTACACTCAAACACATACGCCGAATGTGCACTGGTGAAGGCTGTAGAAGTTTAGCTACCCAGAGTAATCCAAAAAGGAAATTAATATACACCTCAAACATTTTAGGATTTTTTAAAGCGATGGCAAACAAAAGCTTGTATAAGTTCAAAGAGCTAGTTAACTGATAATCATGAAATGCACCTTTAATTAATGCGCTCAATTAACTCTCTCTCTTTTCACAGTCGATCCAGCCTTAATATGAGGCCAGATGAATCAGGAGGTTTGAACTGTAAGAGCAGCAGTCAGGTTACCACGGCAATCATCAGCATCCCCACCCTGCCCACCAACAACTCCCCCACCAGCCCCGAGGCCCCACCCAACCCTTCCTCCAATTCCAGTGCTGGCGTGGTGAAGGTCTCCGCGCTGTGACGGACTTTTTCAGAGGGCCGACTGAATGGCAGGACAGAGGGAGGGGAGCAGCACTCAGGAAGTGAAAACTTTGGAGTAGCCTTCCCCCTAGTGGGAGAAGGACAGCACTGACTTAGACTCCTGAACAATGAAAATCAAGGAGGGTGGGGCGGTGTAAGAGAATGATGGAAGAAAGTGTGTGTATGAGAAAGAGAAAGAGAGAGAGAGTATTTGTGTGTGTGTGTGTGTGTGTGTGTGTGTGTGTGTGTGTGTTAAAGAGAGAGATAAAGATGGAGAGAGAAGTATTATGAGAGCAGAAGAGCCATAAGAACTTCATCAATCTGTTGTGAGGTTGATTAGATGAGGATGTCAAGAATCACTCTGCATCAAGCACTTTTCCTTTGTTTTGTCTATGTTGTCTTCTATTGTCTCTCATTCATACTTTTAACCCAATATAGGGTGTCTGTTATTCACATGAGCACATTTAATAGATTATTATTTGGAAGGAAATATTCAAGATTTGTTTTTCAACTAAGATGGAAGTTGATTCAGACTTAAGCATTTGTATAAGTTCTTAAGCATTTGTATAAGTTCTTAAGCATTTGTATAAGTTCTTTCCATTTGTATAAGTTCTTTCCATTTGTGTTGTTCTTACTATTAACTATATATATTACAGTCAGCAATTGCAAGGTCATCTTATGCAGACTTTCCAAGTCCTTCTTGTTCCCTAATTCCTACTTCACTTCATTTACGTAAGATCTGAAAAGACAATAAAAACATCTATAGGGTTAGAGGAACAGAAAATTTGTGAAAGTTTTTTACATTTTTATTTGTGTGATTGCGTGTTCTTTTCAGTGAGAATAACAGAAATCTTTTGTGGGTAGATGTGTTAAGACATTTGTGTGTGTGTGTGTTACATCATTTGTGTGTGTGTGTGTGTGTGTGTGTGTGCGCGCAAGTGCATGTGTGTGCGCACGTGTGTGTGTGTGTGTGTGTGTGTAGGTCATATCCCCGTAAGCTCTAAATGAGCCCTTTCACACAGTATGTGCCTCTCCTTGGGGGAAGGAGCATTTTCCTCTTTTAATCCACTTCCTTTCTCTCCTCTTGGAAAACCAGAGATCTTGATCCAAGATGTTGAGTGAACAATAGCGTGTCAGTAATCACCATGTAAAACAGCACCAAAAAAAAAGTGAGAAAAAAGAAAAATGAAATAAGTATTCAAAGTATCTGTGAATATAAGCACAAGGCATTTGCTGAGAAGTTGTGAGTAGGATATGTACTAAGCCTTGGTTTATTTGTGAATATTGTTAATAGAATATTTTGTAATATTTGGCCATTGTTTGGCAAAACCAGTGCAGCTGCCTCCCTTTCCTCTCTCACTGTGGTCCAGTGCTGCCCTGTCTGCTTGTGTCACAGAAACCATGCTTTAGATAGCTGTTTTGGTCCTCAGTGTTGTTTTCTTTCCTGCTCAGTGGGCATTTTATTGAAAACAAATGTAAACCTTGTTGTGTGTTTGTGTATTCTACCTGCATAGAAACTTTGATGTTCGTCACCTTTCAATGTTAGTTTTTCCTCCTAAAAACAGACTGTCTTTAAAGAACTTGGCCTTGAGTCATTTGTTGCCATGGTGACAGCAGACGCCAGAGAGAGTTGTTTGACTGACACCCACACGGACCAATAAGACCTCTTCTTCATTACATGGCCTTTTTGTGTTATGTTCTTTATGATGGCCATTTGAGAGAGCATGTCTTTGCCAATATGTATGTGTGTGCGTGTGTGTGTGTGTGTGTGTGTGTGTGTGTGTTTGCAGTTTAGGAGTGGAACCAAGGATTGGTTTATACTACCTGCTTCATGCTAAAAAAAATCAACCTTACTCAAGCTGTTATTTAAATATTTAAAGGGATTACCATGTTCTTTTTTCTTGCCCCAATCTGTCCATTCTGATATTGTATGATTTTACTTCCAGTTCACTTTTATGTATCTCCACCTATAGTGATATGTAGGCTTTGAGGAGACAACATACTTGTATGTAAAGGCAAACACAGGCACTATCTATAGTTCAGCTTAAGAACAGTGAAAATGGCTGTCCAAGTAAATATTACAAACATCAAGGTTTTTTAAGATAGTTTAATAATTTAGAAGGTTACTCTCCTTTTTATACCCGGCTCTGAGAGTCAAAAATCCAACCCCAAACACCTTGAGGTTCTGTTACCAAAACTGTATAAAGGACTTTTTTTAAGGATGATTTTTGGAGCAGAATTGTTTATTTTTTCATTACAATGAGGGAACGGTAGAAACACCAGCATATAGAGTCAGGGTTCATCAGGAAATTAGGATTTTTTTTATTGAAGACCACTGGTTCTCTGTGTCTGATTTATGAGACTTATTCTGACATACTGTAACAGACAACAGATAGTGTGCTCACCAGTGAAGATTCTCTTAAACTTGACCAGCAGAGTGGATCTTTTCAGCAAGTGCTCAACAATGAAAACAGTGAAAATATTCACCACAAACAGTGAAAATCGGACAGAGTTGTGCAGGCGCTCAACTCAGCAAACATACAGTAAATACAATTACTTACAAGGCCTGGACCACTATAGAGGGAGAGAGAAGTTTGTTTATTCACTCCTTAACATTTAGTATTTGCAAGCATTTCATCACCCTATGCATATGTTTAGATTTATTTAAATAAATGAAGTTTGAGGTCAGTCCTTTACCCATAACTTGCAGTTATTTGAGCAAAGATATTTAGAGATATGTGACAACGGAAAACTAGATCTACTACAACACAGCTTCAGAAAATTAGGTTGTGGTCTTGTGTTAGGAAACGTACTGTTTATTGTATCAGACATCTGATGTTGTCAGCATTAAGGGGTAAAACACCTTATTAGCTCTAAATAGAAGAACATCAGTGTGTTCAGGACATCACGTGTTACCATGTTGTAGTTACTACATATCCATGTAGTAGTTTTTTGATTAGGGAAATGTCACTAAAATGTTCTCAGACAAAAGGTTCAAGGCATAGTTAGAAGAAGGAACACATTACCCGTGTTCTGAGTTCTTACAAGTACTGTTCATTAATACATAGCAAAAAAAAGGAGTATTTGTTAAAGATGTCTGAAGGCAGCTGTGTAGTAAGGTTTGTACATTCTTGAGTCAACACTTACTAACCATAAATTGTCTGGCTCCAGTCCATTCAAAGTTCAGTTCATTATCACAAATATTGTACATATCTACCTGATCAGAGAGAGAGAGTTTGTCCTGGTTTGGTCTGATTTATGAGGTATGTAATATACGATGAAATACTTATACATGTATGTTTTTGGACGTTGTATCAATTTTTAATGAATCACAATCCGGTATCTGCCAGTTCTAACAGACCCTCTCCTGGTAAACTCATTGGATCCAATGTGACCACAAAAGATAAATATCACATCACATCCATGAGGAGTCGGTGTGAAAATTTGTCTTTTTCCAATTCACAGGACTCTAGGACATAGGGCTAAAACTGCTTCTAATCTTGTTTCTGCCTGAGGCATGAGAAAGGTAATCAAAGGTTCACAATCAGTCTTCTGTATGTGACTCCCTCTTAGTGTCCAAAAGGGTTGCCTTTTCCACTCATAAGTCGTATTCATCTGTCTACCTCCTGGTTGTCAGGTACCTTCTTCTTCATTCTCTGTGTTTATTTTTGCTCTTTTATGCTTTAAGTTATTATGCAAATTGTTCTGTCCACCCTACTTCTTTACCTTTACCTTTTTTCTGTCAGTTGCTGAGTATAATTTACGATCTTGTCTTATCACAACTGTGAAACGCCTGATAAATGATCTGTATCTGTCACTAAATGATCTGTATCTGTCACTAACTCTTCTGCTGTGTGTGCAATTTTTCACTTCTCTGTTTTTACTATTTTACTTATAATCAGCTTCAGTAAATCAGATCTGAATCCAGACGTGCAAACTTAAATTGACTGTAGTAAGTACTGAGAGTGCTTTGTGTCTCAAAACGGCTGCATTACATACCACCTCTGTATCTCAGAGCTTTGTTTGGGATTTTTTTAAAAAAGTTCTTAATTTGTCACTTTTTTTCAGATCACTGTTACGTACATAAGACTACTAACACGAAATTATCAAGGAAACCAAACCTAAATCCCAAATTTAAAAAAAGGACACATACATTTGCATCTGAAAATGACTGCATCACACCAGGCAGCTTAATTACCACGAAACATAAACTGAAAATACATTTTGGTCTCTGGTTGGCACAGATGAGTAGTAAGAGGTTCAATTTATCGATATATATAATTTACAGCTAATTTTCAAATTATACCATGTTGCATATGCTCAGGTACATGAAGAATGGAATACAGTTCTATTCAGTTGCATTTTATTACCAGATTTAGATACTAATTTCTTATTTTAATACATAATGCTTATTTATTCCTACATATGTTGTTTTTAGTAGGCTGACTCTATGTTTACTTGGTTCATTGTTCCTCTGTACAAAAGTAGGCACTATTGAGTGCACCTGGTAGAACAGGTAGAAGAAAGTACTAGTAACAAGATCATGGGTTTTAGTTTCCAGGATGTGCATACTGTCAATAACCTAAAACATATGTGAGTTGGTTGGGATAAAAATTGTCACATTTTCAAAGAAGAACTTCATCTCTCTACGATGGTCTAGTTCAGTACATTCAGTGTCTTGATTTATGTTCTGTGCTTCATTTAAAATACGGACTGGAGCTTCTTAACACTACTATATTTTCATACTGTGTTACCTTCTACAACATGCTTCTATGAGCATCAAAGACCACCCACTAGGAATATCATATCCTCATCAGCCATAGGTTACATATCAGAACACCTGCATCTACATAAAAATGAACCCTTTGAAGTGGCACACACCATCTATACATCTGATACATCTATAGAACCATAACCTTTGCTTTGTGTCTGTCATGCTTTACGACAGGGTTACGACAGCTCATAAAGGAAGGAATACGTGGTCAAGACATAACAGATTGATAGCAGGTGACAGATTTACAGAAGCTACAGAATGGAAAGTCCAAAAGGAAAATGGTGGCTTAAAAAAAATCATAACACAAACACTTTACATTATACCACTACTTGTAATCAGTTTGTTTTAGCTTTTTTTTAATAAGCCTTTTTCCACTTTTTCTCAAGTTATTTTGCTTTGGATTAAAGGAATCTAACTAAGGTTTTTGGAGATAGTTCAGTTTGCTTCTGGCTTTTTTAATTTTGAAACAAAATTAAACTAAACTGTAAAATGTAATAAAGTGCAAAGAGCACTTACAAATTTATCAAAATCTCTTGTTAAGATATGGAAAAACAACTAATTGTTTCATTTACATTATACCATATATTTGCAGACACTGAAGACTATGAATATTTGTTATAAGTGATGTTATAACTGGACTAAATCATCCACCAAATAAGCGTATTATGAGTTTTATTAGATTTTATACCGATTAAAAATCAGCAAAAATCCATCTTCTGAATACCAGCTCTGGTTGGTGGAGAAGAGTCTGCGGAATTCTGTGTAGAAGTGATGTTGGCATGTGCTCGTTACGACTACGGGCGACGTTTGCTACCCTCACTACCAAAGTAGCATCAGTTGTTTTATCAAATGTAAAACAAAGCAGTATGACGACTGAGTCCAAAAGAAATAATTGAGAGCTTGTCATTGTTTATGACTTTTTGCATTTCTAAATGGATTGTCTTAAAATCCACTTAATGCGTACATTGGGGAAAAGTTCCTGCATACGATTTACTTCAGGACCTTATACGTCACTGAAAGAATAGCAGCGAAAAACCATCAGTGCCAAATGAACAGATTTCAAATCCGAATTCGCAGTTTCTTTTTTAATCTTGAAAAAATGCTACGACTTGGAACTTCTACTCGCGCATGGCAACCAGTGTCAGCAATGTGCACAATTGAATGGGGAATATTGCAACTACTGGACGCAACAGTGAACGTATCGGGCTCAGGCTGGTTCTCTTCTAAGAATATAAGAATAAAGAGAACAATCCCATTAACTAACCAAATCCCATTCATTCCCTGCCAAATTAACTATTGTTGGCGTTCTGTAAAATTACATCCCTGACGACAATCAAGTAAACGTTTTCAGTTTCTGGTGCCGGGTTTTCCCTCATCTACTACGTTGGTAGAAAATGATTGTAGGTGGCATTAATATTTATAGCGTTTATACAGTAATATGAAGAACCACTGACCACTTCTTCGCCTGTACACTACTTAGAAGGAAGAAGAAACAACACATGCCGATGTTGGCCTTGACACGTCAGTAATCATTTTATAACGCAATCTGTATGTAGTTTATTTTCACACAGAATTCCATTCGTGGATCGACTGCCCAGTTCTATACGTCACTTTTCATCGCTTTATTTATTTTTTGTTTTCCCTGCATATAAACACTTTTGGGACACAAGACATTTCACTGTGTGCTGCAAAGGAGACGCTATCGCACGAAAAGTTATTCAACATGTAGGTCAGCACGTGCTTTTATATCTGATGTTACATTAAACGCTATTTCAAAACATGATTTGTTACCTTTTTTACAATCATTCATGTTAAAGAAAATAAAAGCAGGCAGCTAACAGCGTAAAACATTTCCTGAAATTCGTTCATGGCTTTAGATTGCAGTGGCCCCATCTGACCACCCCTATAACATTTTCTGGGTTCAGAGATCAGTTTTCTTAACCGCTCCCGCGAAACGAAAGCAGCATTCACAATTGCCCAAACGTAACTAACACTTACTGTTGTGTCTAGGGGTCCTGTGTCAGAAGTACAACTCGTGTGACGACGCTTCCAGGATGGTTTCTTCGATACAGCATATACTATTACATCACCGTTTTGGCTAGCTTTGAGCGGTTTTATTTCCATTATTTTGCCGTTACAGCTAAATGTTTTTCTCAAATCTATCAATTCTATTGTACATAATTTACTTCAGTTTGATTGCTTTTTTAAGAAGCATCTCAAGTTTCTTGGTTTTAAACGGAAAGGACACTGCGGTCAATTGAGGTTTTTTTTCTTTGCTTAACTTCCAGGAAGTCAGAGGTGACGATGGAAGCCGTTGCCTGATTGGCTGAGCGGAGCCTGATTACAGGTAATCAGGGTACCGTCTCCTCATCAAGCGCTGCCATTATGGGAAATCGATGTCTAGAGAGTCCGATTTCCAAGGCAGTTAAGTGCATATAAACAAAAGAACCCTTCAAGAATGTACACTTGAATGTTCTTTTTAATATTTATACGGAAGTTGGTGAGGTATTTGCTGTCGAGATGAAATTGTTAATAACCAATTTAATAACAAATTCAAATGGACCGACATGTAATTCAGATCTTTATTAGTCAGTTCACACACACACACACACACACACACACACCTTCCTAAAGCTTTTCCCCTCAACGTTTCATCATTTCCATCATATAGACAACATTCATGTGGTAAGCTGCCATCCAGTTGTAGGCTCTGTGGTAGTGATAGGTTGAATTCAGCGAGCTGTAATACTCTTCCCATGCTTGGTAATATGCTCTCCAACTGTGATGTGCCTCTTCCTCCTCTTCTCCCAAGTATTCTTCTTCCTCATCCTCCTCTTCTCTCCTTCTCAGAGGCCCCTGGCTGGCCTTGCGTCCCTTGGCTGGCTTCCCGGTCCTCGTTCCCTTGAGCACAGACGTTAAATGGTGGCGACGAATAGCTTGAGGATGATAATTACGATGATTAGTCTTGATAAGAGCTTTGGCAGTTTTGGGTTTGATGGGCTGCTCTGAAGTACAGGCTACATGCGAGGACGTTTCCACGGCATGCTGTGGTCCACCACTCGTAGGCGGTTGCATGGAAACGGCGTGTTGCCGCGGGATACTCGACAGGGAGCTGGAAGCCGAGGCGTCCGTCTTCTCCTCCGTCTCCATCTCGGATCCGCTAGAGGAAGAGGAGCTGCCAGACGTGCATTTTAAGGTTGTGGAGTGACTGGCTGATCCTACCGACCCCTGGGATGGACACACCAGTCCATCAGTCATACCCAGCATTTCATCACGTGCACGTGACCCGTCACGAGTGTCGTCTCCATCGTTGCCATCGTCATCACCGTGGTTTTTATTGCGACCATTGACCATGATGGTGCCCTCATCATGACAACCGTAACGTTTTATTATTTCAACAAATCGACCAGGGCCGGTGGTCATAAAGCTGTCAAAGTCAGCGGTGGCCTCGGCTAGGGTCACGATCCTCCCTGCACGCGTCTTGAAGGAGGAGAGGGGCGGGATCTTGGGCAGGGCCTCCTGCATCTCCCTACGAGTGAGGGCCGGTGCAGGCTCAAGGTCTGGAGTAGTCTGTGCTCTGCATGAAACCACAGGACCATCAGGGTCAGGTTTATCCACGTCGGCCCTGTAGGTGCCCGGTTGTTGACATGTGGCTGGACTGGAATACTCTGTCGGCTCTTTGGGGAAGATATGTGGAGGCTCTCTGGATGCTGCTTTCTCAGATCTGGCACGTTTCTTCCTGTCCACTTTGAGTCCCATGGGAAGCGCGAGGTCAGACTTAGAGGGTGGCTCGATGACTACATCCCAGTCACAGGGTTCCTCCATGAGCCCAACCGGGACTGGATCTGACAACCACCCAAACATGGATAATCATCAGACAACCACACCGAAGTGACAAAGATGACGGATTAAAATAAAACAAAACAATACTGACTCAGTCGAGGTTTAACAATTGAATTTGTAAGTAAGTAACCAAAGAGGAAAAACTTAAACAAGAGCAACTTTTGGACACGAGTCAACAAATGAACTGATGCCTTTGAGTGGGTGAGTTTACCTGGTAACTGTTCAAGTGTCAGGGTGCACTTCTGAGCAATGACCATCATCCTGTTCTCCTCTTCTCCTCGGCAACAATACGTCACAGCAAGTCCCAGAGTACCTGAGACAAAAGTACATTTCAAATCTGTGCTTTAAATCAAAATTACATTCTACCTTAAAATAAATAAAAGTTATAAAAGTATATAAAAGAGGGTTTTGATCATTCCTTCCAGTCTTGTAATACTCAAAAAAAAATGACACCAGTGTAATTAGCAGAAGCACCACACAGCCCCTGTACTGTTGAGTGTGCTCGTCTTTTTCTGTGCATCATGGCACCTGCCACAGGTGTTCCAACGTCCTGCTGTGCTTAATGAAAGCCATGCACCTCATGACTAACCTCACCCAGATAGGACATGAAGTCAGCACCAAGATTAACAGATCCAGGTTAAGTCTAAACCCAGATTAAAAATGTGAATGACCACTAGCACTGTAGTTTAGTCCAAGACCAGGCTTACTCCATGGTCACTACACAGGCCTTTTGTGGTATTAACTCTTTATTTACCTTCCTGAATATTTTTGGTCATCATTTAAGATTGTATATCATACTTCACCCCCCAAAAAGTGAATAATATTACATATATTGATATTATATTGTTATGGAAATACTATTGAGCTGACATTTCAATAAAAGTGCAAAAATCGTCATGAATCTACCTAGATACTAGAGAAATTAGATTAAATGTGGTGGTCTGGTCCACCTCTTTATCCAACCACAGGAGGGCTCCAAACCATCAATTAACCAGGTGGTTAATTTTTTACTTGGACAAACACTCCCAGACTCCCACTCCCACCGGAGCAGAGACTAACCAAAGCGCCCTGCACGCCCAATCCTGTGCATATACGTCTCCCAGTCCTGAGGAACATCCAGGTTAATCACCAGATTCACCTTCTCTGCATCTATTCCTCGAGAGGTCTGAGAGACACAGATGTACAGAGATTCACTTACTTGGCATTTCAGCATCATACATTTGATAATCTTACATGTGTATATTTGAACCCACCAGATCAGTTGAAATAAGAACTCTGCACTGATACTGCTTCAGCTTAGACATCGCCTCCAACCTCTGTTCCTGACTCAAACTTCCTACATGCAAACAAAAAACACAAATTAAACCCAGTGTTTTCATATACGCACAAACTGCTTGCAGAGCACATAAAGATTCATAAGTCCATACAAACAACGTTTAAAATGAGCTGTGAGCCTGACCAGAGATGCAGACTGCAGGCAGGCCTCTAGAGGAAAGCACCTCAGCCAGGTGCTGTGCTCTGCACACAAACACATTGACTTCAAATCAGTGCTGTTCACATGCTAATCCACATTAGAAACTTATTTGTACAGAGGTTTCTACACATATTTTAACCAATTCCTAGACCAAACTCTATTACTACAACTAAAGGAAATGCCAGAACTTTTTTGCACATTTCTCTTGGACTATTTTAAATCAAAGATACAGATTGAAAAAAATATTTTGGATGAATATGAACTTAATCTGACAGCGAAGACAACCTATGGGAAAACGGTGCCCAAAAAAGTTTAATGGGGTAAAGAACATGTGCATCAAACCTTGTGTGCAGGTTAGAGAAGACCAGTGCCTGGTTAAATGGAATTTTACTGAAGAGTTCTAGAAGATTCTGCACCTTTTCCTCAAAGATCTTATGGGGCAGAGCATGAGAGCTCACCAGCTTGTAGTACTGTTTCAGACCTGCAGAGAAAGGGACAGAGGGGAGATACGAAAACAGCAATCAGTTTGAGCATCTGCCCGTTTCTCTGTGGTAAATAACCAGTGTGCTGTGAGGACAAGGTACAGTCTCACCGATGAGCCCTGGATCGGTGGGGTTCAGCCGCACAAACGTTGGCTCCCTCATGTACCTGCACAGGTGTTGCGCTAAGGATTCTGGGTAAGTGGCAGAGAGTGCCAACATCTGTTTATTCACTGGCAAAGAGGAGAAGATCCAACTGAAGAAAAGAAAGGGGAACAGTGCACACATGATGGATAGATATGAACAATTTAAAGTATGCTACTCAAACCTGATCAGCTGCAAAACATTTATTTTCCACAACACGCAGTAAAATGCACATAACGCAAAGGGTGCTGGTTTTGCCTCACTTGATCTGTTCTTGGAAACTGCCCTCTTCCAGCAGCTTGTCCGCCTCATCCAGGACAAACAGGCGGACACTTGAGGTCAGCAGAGCTCCCATTTCAATCAGCTGCTTTATCCGACCTGGGACAACACCACCAGCAACAGACTCAATCAGTCAGTCCACTGCAGGCCTGCGCTTGGCCCTCAGATATGGCCTTGGGCTAAGAAAGTCACTGCAAGCCTCAATATAAGTTTGGATAAATCAAAACACGGAAGTAATATAGTAATAATGGCCCAGCTCAAAACCATGAAATTAAAACTCATTTGCTTCATCGTTTGATGAAGCAAATGTCTTCCTATGAAGAGTTTTAACTTATAGTCTTGAATTATCTGAAACACCCCCCACCTTGTAGTTGCACTGACCTGGTGATCCAATAGCAATGTGGCATTTCTTCAAATGGAGCTTGTCCTGACTAACAGGTCGACCACCAATAAACACATGGCACTCCAACCCTTCCATGGCACTGCCTATCGCCATGACTACGGCGTGGATCTGCACTGCGATCTCTCTAGTTGGTGCCAACACAAGGACCTGGAAGAATGAGTTCCAGTAAATATATTTTGACAAAAACCATTTCTAAATGTTTCATAAATTCACACTGATAAAAACGATTATAAAATTTATTTAGTATAATACATGTGTTACAGGAGGTTACCTGAGTGGCAACGTTCTCCAGCACCAGTGTCTCGAGCGCAATCGTGGTGAACACGCAAGTTTTTCCAGTGCCAGATTTCGCCTGAACGATGAGATCTAAAAAAAACAGACCAAAAACATAACTCCTTAATATAACTCTCCAATTCGATGCTTGGGAGGAACCATAAAATAACTTTCCACTGATATTATGGTATGAAATATAGCGGTTATGTAAGACAAGTTCTACAAGGTCCAAAAGGTACTCTGCTGTGTATTAAATTAAAGCTGCATAACATTTGAAGCTTTTGCTGCAATGCTAACTAGTTAGATACTGACTGACAATACAGAGGGCTTCAACTTTGCATACCTAACCCACACCGTCCAAGAGGGATTGCCTTCAGCTGAATTGGTGATGGTCTTTGAAATCCGGAGGCCGATAAACCATCCAAAACGGACTTCGAAAGTAGTAAAGAACTGAATTCGACTCCTCCAGACAACAGAACATCATTCGTTCGTTTTCTTGTTTCTATCTTATGGGCAGCTTGTCTCATGGACCCAGCCATACTTGCCTCAAATCAACTGCCGCTGTCCTCTTCCTTGATGGTATTTATCTCGTTCGTTGGTGCGCATGTACCCGCTAAACAGAGTTTAAGCGTCCTCTACTGTAGAGGAGAGTGCTTTTCAAGTGCAATTTCTATTGCTGTCCAGAAGATGGCGACAAGAAGAAGAACGCCATTGATTAGAGGGATAGAAGATGACGTTTGAAATGGCTGTCGTCTGCTTCATGGAACATGCACTGAACAAAAACTGAGCCAAAAAAAAAAGTGAAAACTGATATAACCAATTTTATCAGCAAATCTGATTAGGAAATGTCCTATTCCAAGATGCAGCGAGTCGTAGGCTATGGTTTATAGCTAAATTATATGAACAAAAAATCAGTATTAAAAAAGTATTAACTTTCACTCAAGTGCAACGGAAAGTAAATTGATGATAATGACTTAAATGATTAAGCACTTCCGTTCATAAGGTTGCTGGTGTAAGAAAGAAACTTATGAACAGGCCTACAGCAGTTCACTGCAGACTATTCATAAGAATTTGTTAAAGTCATGTTAAATGTACGCAGCTCCTCTGTTTATGATATTTTGAACACTGGCAAGTTTGGGTAGGAGATAAAATCCCACATTCTTACAGAAAGTATACGAATGGCTTCTTCACTATAAGTTTTTTATGCATTAAAATAGCAGGCCATGTTTTATGTAACCACCGTGACCAGTTTATGTATCCACCGATTGAAGTTTAAAGAACAGAGGAACTAAACGCCTCTCCATTTTCATACTGAAATTTCCCACACATCGAATCAGAAGGGATCACAAGGAGGTGCATTCTTAGGGAAATTAAACGTGCCTCAGTGCGCGGAGGCTTCCAGTGCGTGGACAATGGGAACAGTTGTCATTCTTATGGATGAACCCCTGCCGAAGTGTCCATTGATCATCCATTGCCTACTTGCTCGTTCCTTTGTGTATTCAGTGACCCGTTAGTTAAAAGCCCTTTATGATACAAATTTAAAATGGACTTTGAATGTCACACGTGGAGTCAAATCACAGTGGTGGGTTTGTCTAGACGCGCTACGTACGTTGCCGGAATCTCAGGGTAGAACCTTCAAGTTTTCTTTATTTCCATACTTAAGTGAAGATAAGAGCGGTGTGATTTCTGACCTCAGAGGTGGAAAACGTCAGTTAATTCACCACAAAGTGCTTTAAAGATTCACGGAATAGAAACTCGTGTACATTTTGGGTCTCTCGGAGCGCAGCGTTTTCTTTAAGTGACTGACGCGGAGAGATCTTATTTCACTTCATAGCTTGGTGGTGCTGAAATGAAGCCGTGACAGCAGACAACACGTCCTGAGGACTGACAACCATTCTCGCATAATGACCTAACCTGGAACTGGTAACATATAAGGGGACAATATGCATTAGATGAACAATATTATTCACATATTGGAAAGCATTCATGAGAACAAAGATATGGACAACTGCCTGAAACGTTTAAAACAGGAAATGGTAAGAACTTCACATATTCTCTCATTCTTGTCCTGTTAAGGTATATTTTCCAGTAGTCTGACTACAGACATACACTTCAAAAAACAGTCGTATTTATAGCCTGTTGGACATATGTTGCAAGTCATAAAAAATGTATTATTTAGCTTCCACCTGGACCCACAACTCTCTTCAAATAATGACTGTACACACTAGCTAACAATATCTAATGGTTTATGGTTTTAGCGTGTTCTGTAGACCAAAAAACAATTAAAAGAAGAGGTAAAATCATGTTTTGCTATGCAGGTGTGATGCAAACATCGCGCGGTCTGTGACTGTACGTGAAACGGGATTGGAAAGGGCAATTTAAAATAAGCGAATCTGATTGGCTAATATTCTACCTTCCATATTGTTGCTTCCTTTCATAGGGTACAGTATGAATATATACAGTTGTGTGTCCCGTCACTTTGATACAAGTCTTTTCGATATCAATAATTTTTTTTTTTACTATTGTATCACAATATATTGTGATACAGTAGTACCACATTGTGTTAACAAAATAGGTCACTGGTAGTGAAGAACTGAAAATGCAAAAATAGTGTTAATTTATAAATATTTATCCTAGTTATGGTGAATCGTCCTGAATTGAGGGAAGTAAAGAATGCTATGCATATTGGCCAAGATATGAAGATTCCATTGTAGGGGTGGTGGATTATCATATAGACCAAACAAAGGCTGGCTTTGTAATCCACCCCTTCCCACAACAGAGTCAGGCTTAAAGCTGTGACATGTCTTCCGCTACAAGGCTTAAATTGCCTTGAGTTTGTCAGCAACGCAAGAATGAAATGTCACAGCTCATACACAAAGCAATGAGGCATCACTGTGGTTTGGATGGTTGCAAGTTTTATTGAATTACTTCATATATAATCCAGATATTTTCTTTATACTGTCCCAATTCTATATAACAATGGACAGTGATGGTTGTTAATGCATTTTCTGACAGAAGTGTCCAAAATGTACGGTGACTTAGAAAGTTTGCAGATATGGGGTTAATTCTTTTGCAAGTCTTGCCTAGTTCAATATGACAACAATTGAGTGTTCTGATCTAAAGGGTGCCATTGTAGTGTTGTTGGACCTCAATGCTGCTTTTGATACTGTTAACCATAACTTGCTCATTGAGTGGGAGAGTGCTGAGCTGGTTTAAGCCCTGCCATTGTGACATGACTTTCTCAGTAAATGTCGGTAATTTCTCTTCCACTAGTTCTACCATCTGCTGCAGAGTTCCTCAAGGTTCTAATCTAGAGCCAGTATCTTTCTCACTATATGTGGTTCTATTGAGGAAGATCATTAGACTCAATTATACCTTCCCTTGTGGCCAACAGATCTGTGCTCTTTCAAATGCTTGAATGACTGTTTAAATGAAATGGTTGGCAAACAGTTTACTTCAGCTGAATGAAGATAATATGTGAAGTTATTCTCTTTGCTTTATAAAAACAAAATACTAAAGGCTGGTGTCAGAGTACCTGGTGCTTCATGCTGGAATTCGTTTTAAAATAAGTGGTCACATCACTAGATATAATTCACTTTGACTTTCCATGAAACTATTAAGAAGGTGATCTTATTCATAATGGAAAACCCTAACGCTCCACATCTAGTTATATTCCAGCCTTTGTTTAGCTTTTATGAGGAATTTATGAGGGCAGTGGTAGCTCAGTGGTTAAGGCACTTGACTAGTCATCTAGAAGGTTGCTGGTTCAAGCCCCACCTCTGCCAAG
>JAOXYF010000022.1:5864949-5899512 GCA_028565775.1 Sternarchorhynchus goeldii
ACTGCTCAAGATGTATTCAGTCACAATTGTAAGTCGCTTTGGATAAAAGCGTCAGCTAAATGCCATAAATGTAAATGAATCACTTCCTCCACAGTAAAGTCTTGGGATCTTCAGGCCATAACGTGTTTTTTAAAACCTGTCTGCTCTTCCTTTTTAACTAAAAGTCAGGTATGAGAGAAAAAGAGTTATTATGTTAGCAAAGAGAAACTGAGAGGATCTTAATATGCATATACAATTGGGATATACAGTATGTTGTACATTATGACAAAAGTAATAGTTTATCATTAAAATAATTATACAGCGATGACTGTAGTGTGATTTTTATTCTAGGAGTTTGAGAAGTAATATACAGGCAATAAAAGCTAGCAGCTTATGCATGCTGAGTATGCTGTCAGGAATCCAGCTGTGTGAAATACCACTGTGAACATCTGATCCCCGGTTTTCTCTCATAAGAAGTAAAGAGATACAGGGAAGCTTTCAGCAACAAAGATATTCCACCGGTTTTTAGTCTAATGAAAATTATGTGTGGTTTGAAGAGTGGGAACATGTTGACAGGGCAGACTAGCAGGAGCTTATCATGACATGGCTTCAGTTAAAATTACGGGTCTGAAGAAGACTCCTAATTACAGGCAACACTGAGAATGAATGAATTTTCTTTTTATTCTGACCTCATAACAAGCTTTTTTATAGTTGAAATGAACTGAATATTGTCCTTGTATATTGCTTGAACACCGGAAGGTTGTCATAACTGGGCTGAGATGTCTCTCTCCAGCTTGAAATTGCATTGCTCTACTTGGCTTCACATTTGGAGCAAGTGAGGACACAGGCTGGGCTAAGACTGACTCATCAGGCCTGCAGGCCAAAGGGATGTGGATGAAAGGCAATGCTAAGGATACCTTTTTTAAAAGGCTGTGACCTGGTGTGCACCTGGCAACTTTGAGAGAGCGTCCTTTAGTAAAACACACATACTATAGTGGTAAATTCTGTAGGTGTCCTGTAGGTGAATTCAATTGTTTTCTCAGTTTTAGTGAGCCCAGACATTACACTGCATAATTCATCAGAAGCAGGAGGGAAAGTATTCATAAAAACATGCTGATTACAGCTGTAATAATGATTTTACCCCCCAAACAACCGGAGTCATGGCAACAGTAGCAAACCCCACTCAGTCCTTACTACTGTTATTGTTATCTTCCTCCTCGTTCACTTAATTACCATCTATCCATCTTAATCAATCAGTCATTCATCTTCCAACTATGACTAAGTACCTGTTCATCCTTTATTCTCCCCAGAGCTATAAAAATTAACATTAAGAAGTGATCAATATGTCTGCTGATTTATTGATCCAGTCATAGGTAGAGAAATTGTCTTTGCCTAGTGATCTGTGTGTTTGCTATTCATCCCACTTGCAGTCCGGGTTGTCAGCAAACGAGAAAGAGAGATTTAGATCCCCACACACTTTGTTTATGTATGTGTAGTGCTGACTAGCTGATGTAAGATTGCCTTAGGGATGTTACTCACAAATACATCCGTCATGACCAGGTCGCCACGGTGACATTTGCCTCCTGTCTGTCTGGGCTTATTCCAGAGGGAAGCATGAGAGGGCTTGCTGATGATGTCATAGAGGCATTTGCAGATCATCAAGGCAGAGTAGTGACTGTGTCTTCTGGAATATTCATTCATTTGTTCACTGATTACCTTAATCTATTAAAATAATGTTGAACCCATTTCCTTTTCAAGATTACATTTATATTAGAATAATATCGTTTACTTGGCTTTCTGTTCTGGTCACTTAAAACTATTCTTTTCAGTTCTGTCGCTGTAGTTCAGTCAGTGAGTTAATAGCCAAACTGTCATGCCATTCTTTAGAATCTTGCCTCTATTCACTAGTGTGACTTCACAAAACACTGATGTCTTAAAGAATTATGAGATTATAGTACTGATGTCTTAAAGAATTATGAAATTATAGTACTGATTGCACTGACAACAGAACTGCTTCTTGTGCCCTTCGTGTCCACTTGAAAACATCCTCGGTTTAATATTTAATGAACTGCGCAAAATAAAAAATTATGTGAAGTATCACCATGTATGTATGTTTTATTTTGTCTTATTTAATTAGTGATTAAATAATTGTGTGGTGAACAAATCAGTACTTTTCTGAGGAACAATTTCTTTATTAAAAATTATTCTGTAAATACTGTTTCACAGATAATGTGAAAGGATGCAGGAAACCATTCAGCTTGTTTTTATTTGAGTTGCTTAATATACTAGATTATGTAATCCAAGTCTGTAACAGGGTTAGCAGGACAGCGATATTTTGTATATATCACTGAAGGAAACTCAGCTAGATAATAAGGCAAAGTGATGTGTGTATGTACAGTGTTGGATGCAGTGACATTAATGATAATCTTAAGATTATCTCTGTATAATAATAATTTAAGATGCTTGCTTAGTTGAAACTTTTAACGTGGACAGCTGCATGAACACACACATCTACACAAACAAACATCGGCTCTCTCCAAGGCTTATTCATTATGAGTAATATGCTATAAGACATTTTTCATCTGTGCAGGTTTGAGTCACAGTCTTAAACTACAGCCCCCATAATGCCTTCTGGAATAAAAAAAATCAATATCATGCTAGATTTGGATAGTCACCTGACTGGCTAGCAGTAAGACATAAAGAGAGATGGAGCATGCGGGAGAGTGAGAGAGAGCGAGAGAGGGAGAGTGAGAGAGAGAGTGAGAGAGAGAGACAGACAGATAGAGAGGAAAAGGACGAAAGGCAAAAAGGAGAAAGAGCTCATTGGAATAAGGTAAGATGATAGAGCTTGTTTTTGAACTAACGGGTTACTTGGCCACAGAAACATATTTATAGCAGGCAAGAGAGACATTGTTGAGGCCATATCTGTGTAGTGATTAGGGGTCTGAATCATTGTGATGTGTATAAACTCTGTGAAAGAATTGTTAAGAGTAATCTTCTTTTTATGTGAAGGCTTTTTTTTAGCTTGCCATGCTAACAGAAAAGCGTGTCATTTATAATTATTCATTTATTTATGCCATTCCTTTATTTATTATACAGTTACTTTGGTTTGAAAAACTTTTACCAAGTTTCTTAAAAAAAGCATTTTTAATTAAAATGATAAGGTTAGTTTATACATATAAAAAAAAACATCTAATACTTCATTTCCTCAATCTAACCAAGGTTACTCTATCAGGAATGTACTGCTTCCACCAAGCCTGAAGCCAATACCATCTATTGATCTGTAATTCAAGAGATGCAGAGACCTTTTACAAGCATCCCTGCTTGGCCTAATGATAATTTATGTATGTTAAAAGAGGATTTACAGTTGATTTACTCTGAAATAGAAGCAAGTTAGCGCATTAAGGACATTGCTTGTAATTCAACTCATTGTTACTCATAACGTTGTTGAATGTTTAGTCTAAACAGCTGAAATTGTGCTTTTTTTCCTCAAAAGCTTTCATGGTTTTAATAAGTACATACTGATATCAATACATGGGGAAAACAAGACTGTACACCCAAAGGCTATGTGATATGGAGAAGTATAGTACATTGTATAATCTTGTTCCATATTGCAATTGTCAGATACCTTTAACCAAGGTATTTTGACCAGAAATGTGGATGGCTGTAAATACAGTAAACATCCAAAGGATTCATCTTACAAGCATAACAAGAAAAAAAGTCATTTGTTAAGATGATAAGAGGTTTTTAGGCTTCTGTGATATCAGTATTGCATAGACCAGTATTGTGATGACAATTAACAAATTATGTGCATTCCTCAAAAACACATGCTAACAATTTGCTGCGCTTACCATAAAGTGTGATCGCGTTTCTCCTTGATCGCCCACCATCTGGAGATACTGTTACGTAATAACAGGTGTGAGAGAGAGATACAGAGAGGAGAAGAAACAACAAAGGGTGCAGGAGAGATGAATACAAAAGAGATGAACAGGTGACAGGTGTGAAAAACATCTCTGTACACCACTTTGTCCAGGTGTTATTTTTCTCCCTCATTCTTGGCATGACTCTATGCTTAGGTCAGAGAGAGTAATGCAGTTTAAACCACAGGAGCAAAAAATTCGACTCAGCTCTTTTGTGTTCCCTCAAATGTGGATCCCTTAGGGGAAATCTGAGGCCACAGAATGATAGCCCACCAACACAGAGTTCTGCTCAGGTATTCATGCAGTAGTAGAGTGCAGGTGGGAAGAGTTCTGTTTTGGAATGCCAGATGTTGATGTAATTCTTTAGGACTTATCAGGCTTTAAAAGAACAAAAAGAATAAAAAGAATTCTAAATAAAAAGAATAAAATGTAGATGTTTAGGAGCTTTTGAATGTGATTTATAATGTAAATATAATGGCTACTGAATGTTAAGTATGTTGTTTTGGATCGGTTTCAGATCTCCATGAGGGAGGCAGGAGATGGTCTCCAGGCTCAGATGAATTCTATGATGGGAGTGCTGCATGAGTTGAAACTGCTTCAGTTGCAGACTGCATTGGACCAACTGCAGCTTTCCTGCAAACCTAGTCAGTTTTCCCATCACCCTCCATATGAAGCCACAGTCTCTGGTTCACTGATTACAGACAAGCTAGAACACTCCACAAGGGGAACCAGACAAAAGGATACACATATCTCAGAAAGGTCAAACAATTATACATTCACAAGGGAATTAAGTTTGTCAGACCTAGAAATGCAACCATCCATGTTCCTCACCAGCTCCCCATTTGAGAAGAGCAGTCTGTCTACATGCCAAACAACCAGGAGGCAGGAACCCAAAGGATCCCACCACCAAGGAAGTCTTTGCACATCTGCTTCCTTCTGCAGCTCTGATGAAGTCAGCTTCTCCTTATGTGACTCTCAAGACAGAGTTCCTTTGAGTGACAGCCATTCAGCCTCGAGGTCCACATGTGAGGAACATGAGCCTGGATTCCAACCAGCCACAATGGCAGAGCTCCAAGGACTGATGGACACGCTTTCACGGGAAGGCCCCTCCATCGACAGTGACTTCTCTCACTGCGACACGGATGACTCCAGCGATTGGACATCCTCCCTGATGAACCATAGCCGAAACAGGCAGCCCCTTGTGCTCGGAGACAATGTCCTAGCCGACCTAGTGGGCAACTGGCTTAACTTGCCTGAGTTGGAAGGCCGAGTGTCAGGAGGTGAGGAGAAGACAGGAGGACTTGCTGAAGTGTCCGGGAGCCCATTGCGTCTCAGCTGCTCTGGGGAGCTCTGCAGGCGACTCTCCCTTACCGCCAGCATCTTCAAAAAGGTCCTTCGCAGCGTTCGGCCCGACCGGGACAAAATGCTCAAGGAGAGGCCTGGATGGCAAACCTCACAGCAGGACGAGGAGGAGCTGTTTAAAAGACCCCAGAAGAAGGGTAAAGGGTCCAAACCGAAGAGAAGTTTCTACAGGCCCTTCTGGGCAAGAGCTAGTGAACTAAGAGGGAAAAGCAGGTCAAAAACAGACAACGTTGAGGAGACCAAGGGTGCAAAAGGACCCATATTTGATTATAGTTTTGCAGTCTGGGTCTAAGATCTTCTGAGAACTGTTATAATAACATGGGCTGAAACTGAGGTCTTAATTAAAGAAGGTGAATCAGTGTGGAATGTGGAGTTCACAGAACTAAAAGTAAGGAAATTCTCAGGACTAAAGCTTTTTATAAAAGAATAACCACACATAATGAAAAAATGAATAAAATGTGCTCTCTCTGTCCATCTTGTCATCAAATTTGTTGTTCCAAAGGTACTGAAGAGGGCTTATTTTCAGGAAACAAATGGTCTTGCAAGCACAAGCTATGCTTGGATAGTTCTTTAAAATATAATATTCAATATAGTATAGTATATGGCCTGGCTTTGTAAAAATAATTAATGTATTTCTCTCAAAGCTGTGTAGCACTGTAAGAAGTTGTCATGAATAGAAACAGTTGTTGAATTTTGAAGTCCCTTTTGGGGAAAACAAGCTGATTGTTACTGCTGAGTCAAATGAACTAGTGTCAATCTATTCACTGATTTTCTGTCTGTCCAGGCCAACGTTTAAGACAGGGATGTCAAACTACCAGTCAAACTACGAACAGTGCTGACATCCCATACTTTATAACCTTCAGTCAAAGAAGAAATACCCTAGATCAGCTGTGCTCACTGTGAAACACATTACTAGAAACAAAACTTATCAAACTTAAAATACTTCTAGTAATAATCTAATGCTTGTATTTTCCGCATGAATTGATGAACAGAACCTTCCTGGGTTTTTCATGGGTTTGCTTGTTGGTTTGTTTTTAAGATTCCTACATATAAAATGTTACTACAGTTAATGGGCACAGCTGACCCAGTGGTCTAGTTACTAATGTAAACTGCTTAAAGCACAATGGCTCTATTTTAATAAAACCACAGCAGGTCAGTATGAAAGTTGGCACAATTATGATTGATTGCTCATATGTTTAGCGCATCAGTATTAGGCCAAATATTCATACTAAGTATTTCAGATATCCATTAATATACTGCAGGAATGAGCTTCAATACACAGCAGAGTACCTTATAATCTCCCTGAGCTCTGTATATAAAATATATAACATTTCTTTTTACTTATTATAAATGTATTTTTAAATTGAGCAAATGCTACTGTGTAATTCTGTTATTCTCTCATTAAACTCTTAAATTATGCAATTACTTCATGTCTTATGTGGGCATTTTTGAATGGAAGAATTCACTAATTCACCAATTTGTACATATCTATTAAAGTGGGTAAATGTTTGCTTAATATATAAATTTGTAGTTAGAAGGCAAACAAATGCATGAATTCCAAAGTACCACTCCACATCTCAGTAGATGGGGAGTCATGGAGCAGGTTAGTCCTCTGCTTCCTTTCATTCTTTCCTGTTTCCTCTGGCCTTTGAATTTATAAACAGGAAGTAATACGCATTAACCGTGTAAGTCTTTTTAACCGTTGCCCATCACAAATACACTAAAACAACAGTATATGGAGGTATTGCTAGAATAATCTAATAGAAAAAATGACGGAAGAACACATCAACACAAAACACTGACTGAAGTGCAAATAGCATAGCAACTTATCCCATGGATTTCACAGCCTTTTCATTAAATGTTTAATGTCAACTGAAGCTACAGTAATAATTGTACACCATGGACCTTCTCTTTTTTAAGGAAACAAACAGCTTCTTGATGTTGATCATATGGCTAAAATTCCAGTTTACACAATCTTATTTTATCAGTGAGATGACTTTTCACCTCTCCTGTGTTGCCGAGAGAGAGGTCATGTTGGCTACTAAGCTAAAACCAGGCTTTCTCCCAGAAGCCATAACTGCATGTGATCACATTTCCTGGACATGAAATAAGAGCCCAGTTAGAGTTAAGCCTATTACACCCCATTAACTAACAGTTTCGGTAGGTCTATTTTTTATCCATAATCAAGGTAACAAGATATAAATTGAATTGAGAACAATGTTAAGAAAACTGATCATTGGAAGACTAAGTCCATTTTATAATCATGAGTCTATGCACACACACAGTTATATCAGAGAACCGATGCAGACATATCGGAAATGTGAGCACTATTAATGACGCAAGGATGGTGTCACGCTAACAGACTCTACTGCGAGTTCAAGACTTTCCCATAAGTACCTCTCCCTTTCAGTCTGGAGGCTCTCCCCTGACTCAGTGCCCTGATGGCACACCAAAAAAATGTCTCATTATTTACTCATTCAGTCTCTCTCACACACACACACAGTTTGATAGTAGCTCAGATGTTGATATCTTAACAGTCACATAAGCAAATCAAGATTTCTTTTTTTTTTTTCAGGCACACTAAAGTGTTTGTTTCCTCCTGCTAAGTTCAGGTTTTTGGAGCCGTTAGGGTCGTTTGTTTTTGTGAGGATTATTTATTTATTTATTTACTTATTTTAATACCAAAAAGTACTTTATGGATCCAGTCTCACATTAGCTTCAGTCATACGTGGTGCAGGTGTCACAGATGATGACCAGTGCAGTGACTATTACTGTAGGATTCTAATAACAAGTTCTGAACACATACATGCCCGCACGCACACCCACACCTCACGCAAAACCAGCCCTCAGGACAAACAGGTGTGTGAGAGTGGTGAAGTTCATTTCGAATTCACAAGAACTAAATTGCAATAATTGGTTCTGATTCAGGGAGGCAATGCCTACAGCTGTTTTGTAACATATCCTTTCTCTCAGTCATGTAATCATTCAAACACCCAAGCAGGTTTCCATGACTGAAGCGTAGCAGGCCTGTCTTGGTACCGTAGTCTCAACCCACAACAAATTGGGTTTAGTTCATCAGACGATGGTCTGATGCGTTGGTATAGTTTATCAGGTGCATACCTTTTTTTGACAATCAAGGGAATGTACAGAGTAAAATAAAGTCTCCAATCCAATGTGTCCTACATTAAAATGGCTGTTAAGTTTTAGCCTCAAAATAACCACCATTACAGAAATTAAGAACACTGGCCACAATGTACAATTCTAGTCAAGCTACCCCCTTGAGCTCCTTAGTTTCTCTGACTTGGTCTTCATGACATTCCAGCGGAAAACTGGCTCTGCTTCATTATACAAAAGCATACATGCATATTTGGCCAAATACATGTCAGGTTTGGGGCTACAAAAAAAAAAAAAAGTTGCTTTCAGAAAATGCCCATGGAGGATGAAATAATGCCACCCTGTAACAGCCTGCTCTAGCACAGCAGTCCTCTGAGCTGCCCAGGGGGGAAACTCAACCTGACCATGGAGAACAGTTATGCAACAGTCACAGAACGTCCCATCTAATTTAAATCAGCCTGACTTGTGATGATTTTTTTTTTTTTATGTGGTAGAACAATGGACATGTTAAGCGTTGAAGTACAGCAATCGAAAAGGGTGATGTAGGGTTTGCCACTATTACTTGGACAAGGGATTTAAAAATGTATGGTAATTGTTTTTTGGAGAAACTCATGACTATTAGTGAATGTCTTCTGCAGTTACAGGTAAACAGTCTGTCAGTCCTGAAATCTCCCGAATATAGACCCCCCTCTCCCCAAAAACACGTCAGTGACCAAGATCAGGGATTTGCTTCCCTCTTGTGGACAAAACCAATATGAACAGTTCGCTCTGATTCTGTTATAGTCTATAGATATTCTGGCACCATGTTTTTGAATAACTGGTTAATATATTCAGCCTTCATTTCAATTTTAACTAAAATATATTTTAAGAACCTAACAAATGTGATACTACCTTAAGAAATTTGAATATTTAAAATAATATGATGAGTCTACAAATGAGAATGTCATGAGATGTACACTCAAATCAATATGAAATACATTTATTCAAAATAAAATAAAAACGGTCAAAATCAAAAACCGGCTAGAAACACCTAGCATCACCATGACAACTAAGAGGAGAATCATGAATAAGGGAAATAAAAATCAAATCAAGTTTGTGACAATTATTATTTTACTTTGTCTGGTTGTTTGACAATGCAAATTATTAACTGATTATTAGTTAAACATGGAGAAGTCAACACTGTATCAAAGGGATGTTTTCATTCTTCTCCTAGACAGGCACAAAAATATATTTAACCATCCAGAGGTAAGCAAATGCCTAAAACAAAATACAAAAGACCAAAGAAATTAATGAAAATGTACTAAAATTTAATCAATCATAAAAGCTGGAAAATTATTACCATTTTGAGTGTGACAGGAGAACACAGAAGAAATATTAGAGTTGGTTTTAGTAGAATATACTTTTTTTTTTTTTTAGCACAAAAGACAGAAACCCATTTTCTTTTCATATTCCTCCCCATCTTTCAACAAACCCCCCCCCCCCCAAACTTGGATGCAAAATTAAAAAAAGGATGGGGGGGGGGTGTGTGTGTTAAGGGACATATTAAAAGTTTGAGGCTTCAAATATAAAACAAAGTCACTCAAGCTACTTGATGAGGAGCTGGTCCAGATGAATAGGAGAAAACCACATACGGATTTATTTATGGAGTGAAGCTTTGTAAGGCAAGGACAGGGCATGAAGAAAGGTTTAAAGAAAAAAGGGGAGACCCACAAAAACACAGACAACAAAAATTGTAATCTGAATTATTTGACTTCTGCAAATATTAATAGGATTCTTTTTTTATGTGCCCATTCTTGCTGAAAGCATCAATAAACATCACGCATTCCTCACTTCCTCCAGATGAATACATAATGTTCCTGTTTCTACAGTCCTTCTTTAAAAAAAATGGCAATTGCAAAAATCATAAGCGCTTGAGACAGACACATTGTTTCTGTTTCAGCATGTTTCATAGCTGGAGGGGAAGGGGAGGGGGTTGGGATTGTTTGAGAAGGAAAAGCAGAAATGGAGAGCTTGGGAGAAAACGGACTTCTGTCCCCCACTCTCTGGTTCACTCCCTTCTGTAAGATGAGGAGCAAGTCTTAGTCATTTTCTGCCTTTGCCAACACTGTTTCCAATAACTGTGGAATGGGGCTGGAATGCTGGGCCAGGAGGGTAACAGGTCTTCATTTCAGCATTCTGCCAGAAATAAAGAGGGGGAAAAAAACAGAGTGACATTAACAGGAGATAAAATCCCCTTCTTGCCATTCTCGGACATCCCAAAGTCACTCAGATTGCAACATTTTAGAAACGCACACCAAATAAGTGTGGAATACGGAACTAACTAGTTACCAGCAGAAGGAAGTGTTCCTCTGAAATGATGCATCTAATCCAATTTAATGTATATATGTTCTGATTAAATACTCTAAAAAAAAAAGTAACTAAGGAGCAATGCTAGGAACCTAGATACATGTAGAATTCATTTTAAAATGTAATGGCTGCATTGTTGCAACACCACAACAGTAAGAAAAAGAAACCATATTAAATATAAATGTACATACCAATATTAAACATGACATACTTTCAAAGGTGAGAGGGGTTTTACTATAATCTTCCCCAGGATATAAAATTAATATTAGAAACTAATACACTGCTACGGCTGTGATGCAATACTCTGTAAGTGCTACTGTTTACTGAAGGTATAACTTGATAAGGAACACAACACGAATGCTTATAGTTCAGTTGGGACTCTACTACATGGGGCAGCTTTCTACCGCAGCCCAGATGTGCGTCAGCAAGCAAGAAAAGTCAAGCATAGGAAAGCAGGAATTCAAAGAAACACTGACAACTACGTCTGAACCACTGCCAAAGCAATACCATCTTGGCCGTTATTTATTATTGTTGGGTATACTAATTATCTAAGAGCCGGTTTTGTGACTCCACGCTCGGGGACAGTGAAACCGATTGCTAATGGACACTGACTGCAGTGCTCGTCATTAATACATGTACAGTGGAGTTACCTGGCTCAGAGCTGCTGCGGCGGCGGCGGCGGGGGGTTTAGAGCAGTGTACAGTTAGACTTCTTCTTTGCTTTCTTCTTTTCCACTGGCGTTTTTCTATTAATTTGCCTGACCAGGTCATAGAAGATCTGACACACACATACAGACATGCAATCAGTCAGGTTTAAAATGGCTATAAAGCATAAATAATGCAAGCATTTCCAAGATCATATTCAGTAAGAAAAATAAGAAAACTGATTACTGTTATTAGATAAATTTGTAGTTATACAGAACTTTGAATAATCGGTCTAGAAAGTCATAATTTCCTCCTTTTTGTACAACGATTAAGAGGGTTTTGGCTCAGACTATTCTCCAAGTGCAAAGAGGTGCTGGGTTATAAGCCCAGACGATGAAAGTCCAATAGAGTCTCACTCACCTCATTGACGTTGATCTTTGATTTGGCAGAGGACTCTAGAAAGGCACAGTTATTCCACTGGCGAGCAAGATTCTGGCCCTGCTCCTTCCCCACAACCCGCTCATCCTCCAGATCACACTTATTCCCCACTAGAATCATTGGCACCTAGACACAGCCAGGAACACCAGGCATGACATGCTTTAAATGTGGATGCACTATATGGTCACTGACATCATAACAAAATACTGAAGTCATGGTAAATCTGTGCAAAACTCAAGGATATCCTTACATTTTGCCTAATGATTCGAGACTTGTTTGACAAAATGGAAACAGTTTCCTGAATTACATAAATATTATGATTTGTAACAAGTCTAAGCAAAGAACCTAGGACAAGATATAGTCTTGGCTTTCGTAGGGTTAGGATCAAGACCATGATGGTTTATTGTTTAGGGTTGAAGGGGCACATATTGCAGAAGCAATGCTCACATCCTCTGTGTCTTTGACCCGTAAGATCTGTTCTCTCAAGTCCTGCAGGTCGTTAAAGGTGGACTGTGCCGTGATGGAATAGACCAGGGCAAAGCCCTGCCCGTTCTTCATATACAGATCCCTCATTGCCGTGAACTGCTCCTATATTACACACATACAATTTGGGTTTAGGAATCCCCATCACATCTTTGATGTATGCATTCATGCTGACTCCAATCTGTTCATCTTAACTGATCACCCTAGGTATAATCCTATATCTAAACCAATTATAAGGTAATCTAATCCACTACATATTCAGGGTTAGGGTTAACCCAGCAGTCTTTCCTGTATGAAGCCCTCCATAGAACTGGATCTATGGATCCAACATTTCAGTCCGAGCAGATATTGCACTTACCGTTCCTGCAGTGTCGAGGATTTCTAACATGCATTGCTGGCCGTCCACTTCTACTTGCTACAGGGAGAGAGAGAGACAGCATACGAGAGGATGAGAGATCCAGCCAGAAGACAGAGGCAAGAAAACAATAGAAAAAACAAGAAAAAAGAAAAAGAAAACACACTCTCCCCCTACTGCCAAAAAATAAAACAGCACCCCCCAAAATAAATAAATAAATAAATACCCCAACACACAAAAAAATGCAAATTACCTTCCTATAAGAGTCTTCTATTGTAGGGTCATATTTTTCCACAAATATTCCCTGAACAAACTGGACTGTCTGTGGAGAAATGAGTGAGAAACTGAGATATTCCTGAGTATCTGCACTGTAATCAGAGGCACAGTTAGGCAGTGGTCAAATGTAAGCATTTAATCTGAATACTCAAAAGCATGGAAGGAACTGGTCCTATAGGCTATGCATCATGGTTTGATATATTGAAAAGGTATCATGAAGTGGTTTAGTGTGGGCTTTCTCTCTTACCAGTGCAGACTTCCCCACACCTCCGGAGCCCAAGACCACAAGCTTATATTCACGCATGCTGGGGTCTCTGTGCACACACCTCTACTGCCTGCCAAACAAAGCAGAGAAAGACCCAGCACAAGACATTATGCATCATCACATATAACTTACATCACAAAATGTTTTCTCTGCTGGTCCCATGCTATGGAAAGTAAATAATCGACATATAGTGAACAGCCCAAACTCTCAAAAGAATGTGCCATTCTCCAGAGTACCCTATCCATCTCTCTTTGCCCAATTACCTCCTCAGTTATAGCCATCGCCAATTCCCACCAGCTGACAGCACGGCCCAATCAGGGAAAGTGGAAACATGCGGACAAACATGGTGCCACCTTTCAAACAGCTGCTCTCACGGCACCGAGTGGCCGTGGGACATGCCTCGGGCAGCCTGTGCGCTGGCAAACGCCCAGGAAAGCCCAGCGCCACGGCACGTCAGTACGAGAGAGGAACCGAGGCTTCTTCCCTCCACCCCAAGACGAGGGACACGTCCTGCTCGCAGACTCCCGGCACGGCTGAGCTTGGCGTCTCAGGGCTGAGGCAACTATATGCCCTGAAGCTCAACGCACAAAGTAGAAAGCAAACTGCATAAAGCGTTTAGCTACGTAGAAAACAACTGGTCAGCAGATGACGAAAAAAAAAAAAGCGTTTGGTGGTTTCTGACGGCTCTATGGTTGACATAGCTGACACACTGAGGTCAGTGTGTGTGACACGCTGTCAGCTACGAAGAAAGTCTTTAATTAGTAACTCCTGTCTTATCAGATTTCCATCTTCAAGCTGGTCAAAACAGCCCATCGGTTCTGACAGGACAGGAGACGCATGCTTGCTCTCTCAGGTTCTGCTGCAGTAGCTCTTCGAAAAGTCAGCAGACTCGTGTCATAACATGAAAATATTATCATTTTATCACAGCACTAAATGCCAATTCACACAACCCTTCATTCTCTGTTGACTACACATGGATTAGTTTTAGTCAGGTGGCATCATTATAATTTTAGCTAGTCTGCTAGTTCTGTGCCTCGTTTTCATCATCCATGTCTTACAAGAGATTTCCAAGAAACAACAGTCCAGAGATAACCAGCCCAAGAAGCAGAAGGATAAAAGCTCACTTGCACGCTTCCTTTCTCCCTCCCACTCGCTCTCACTCTGTTGTCCTGCCAGCTTTTCTCTCGTCCCACATCTCCTGTTCAACAATCCATATAAGGTCAGTCCGCTCGCCTCACTCTCTCAAATCATTCCACAGCAGCATCCACTTTCCAGTACATTCATCCGCGCATTCTTTTAATGACTAGCACAATCCCGGGTAATGTTCCAAGTGCCACTGTTTGGTTGCAGACCGGAGAGCAAAAGTGCTGTGATGTAACAGCACCGACTGAGTGATGAATCCAGGAATTTGTAAACGTGAAGGGCTGTATCCACAGGAGGTCTTCCCTGCACTCTCAAATGTCTGACCCAAAGCAAGTTGTGGACAGCACTGCAGTTTCTCCACATAGCATTCAGAGAGGAAAAAAACCCAAAACAAAAGCACAAATCAAAATCTTGGTGTGTTGACAATGTTTAGCTAAGCAAGTTTATTATTACACAAGTACACAATATTGCAGCAAGCAGGAACAGCCAGAAGTTTTAAGAGGGTTCTTGGGCTCATGCAAACTCTACTGTGGACAGCAAGTCTCATGAGAAGGAATTTGTACATTTGACATTTTTGCTGAAAGAAAAGCCACAAAAACACATGCAACAATTTTCATCTGCTGGAAATCGGTACATTTGCTACATTTTACTTCCCGAAGAGGCCGATGGCGTAGGGAGTTTGTGAGTGCAGTTCATTCTGGCTTGTGTGATTAAAACAAAAAACACACTGTGTGCTGCATATCCACACACTGGTAAAACAAAACTACAACAAAGTTGTGTGAACCCATGGCTGCCTGGTAGAACTGAATTAGACTGCACTCACCATCAGTCTACTACAAACTGAACAGTTTCTACACACTGCGACCTAACAAATGTGGAGCGAACAAGCCAGAGCAGACTCATGGTACCACTGCAGCAACCCCTTTGCACTGCCTGGCAGTGCCACGCACTCACGTGCCCATGTGCTCGCTCGCTCACACACACACACACACACACACACACACACACACACACACACACACACAGCATTAGCATTGCTAATTTCCGCCTCAGCACGGGAGAACGGCACGAACCAGGGTCCTCTTTCAACCAGGCAAACAAACAAGTGATTATATAAACACAAACGTGTATCTGAAAATGCTGGATACCTTCGTATATTCAAAAAGCATTACATCTCAAAAGAACAGCTACATCAAGATCATAACGGTCTATACAAAACCGAGAGAACGTTCCTGCACATCCCCTCACTCGCACTCGTAGGAGCGCAGGTAAAACCTTCCCACTGGGTGCAGCCTAAGAGACAGTGCCACCTGGCTGTGAGCTGTGCGGTAGGCCAGCAGGTTAGCAGCTCTGGCTGGGAGCGGTAGCTGCCGCTATGTAGTTGATGACAGCTGCAGGGACAGACGTGCTGTTTGATAACAGGCGGCACCGCACTGTTTAGTAAACTGGCGGTTAATCTCTATCTTGCTCATTTCCACTGATAAAAAGCTAAAGCAGTTTCAAGCAGCACATGTTGGGGTGTTTTATCACACACATGCAGACAGACATACAATTGAAGTGCTCAAGTACTCTATGCTGCCTTGGACAAAACTGGCACAGGACTAGAGGAATGGCAAACATCGCTGAGAGAAGGAGCATATAAAACATGTTTGGCTTCAAAAGACAAACAAGAAGGAAAAGTACAAAGTATTACAACACCCAGCTAGGGTGGTTTTGGTTTAAGTGATTATTATACGACATTCAATAACATTCCTCAGCAAGAGGAGGAAATGAAATGCTACAACAGAGCTTGTAGACTGACCTTGACCAAGGGTTTCACTGACTGTCTCATCATCATGGTGACCAACATCACAGGGTCCTCACATTTGTTGTAATTGAGGTCAATTAGAA
Source organism: Sternarchorhynchus goeldii (assembly GCA_028565775.1). NCBI lineage: Eukaryota > Metazoa > Chordata > Actinopteri > Gymnotiformes > Apteronotidae > Sternarchorhynchus > Sternarchorhynchus goeldii. The sequence continues at coordinate 5,881,165 of JAOXYF010000022.1, forward strand.
AATGGCTCAATTTAAACAGGCTGCGGAATCTGAACAGCCCTTTAGACCGTCTACAAAACAACCACTGCTGTGCCTTTTCAAGGGGTTGGAAAACAAAGTTCATAATGGTAAGAAAATGTCTTCCTCCAGTGCTGGAGATCAGGTGGCTGTGATCACAGCCTGCACATAGTTCTGTGTCCCATGGAGCTGAACCCTGACTACGCCCTATACAACAGTCTGGAGAGTGTGCAGTGAAACTCAAACACACACACACACTGTAAATGACAACTCCCTACTTAAACTGTTCACAGAAGGCAAGCAGAATTTATTGACCAAGCCAGGCAAGAGGGGAAGACTGAGTTAAGGACTATACTTGGACAAGCCGTGTAAAAACACTTTTGTTAACATTTACAAAACAAACACATCACATCACACTCCCATATGAACAGTCTCTCATGCAGAGCCATGAGCCCACAGCAAATATCTCACTACCTACAGACACATTCCCTTAAAACTGAAGGACCAGAACAAGAGATAACTGTTTCAAGCCAGTATTCTCTCCAGACGTCCAGAGGAGCAGAAGGGCCAGCCTTCATTTCCATCTTACAGCCAACCTCCTTTCACAGTTGCCTTGTCTGCAACTTCATGAAGCCTCTGCAGAACCCACAACCTACACAAAACGGCACTAAATGACGAACAAGAACAACGAGCGAAGAAGAACAAGAAACCGTATCACTCGCAGCTACCATCTCCGTGACGATCACGTACAATCGTCCTGCTCAGTAACGTAGCTGGGCTCGCTGCTTGAACAAATAATGTGACATTTACAACTCCATCCTCACTAAATAGGCTAAATAATTTAATTTTGTACCAAACCAAAAACGTTCTTTGCTAACCCACAAACCAAATGCAGAAAGACATGTTTCCAATAATAGCTTATGCAAATGCCAGTTTGCTTGCATATACTTGGTCTCGACACTAGACCCCAGTGATTAACTCTGCTTATATCAAATATATTTGTATAGCGCTTTGCACACTATTGTCAAAACAGCTTCACGGACAACCAAGTCAGCAAGTAATCATCAGTGCTGATCCAGTTGATGGATGCTGATATTCTAACAGCACAAGCGTTGGTGTGAGAGATCACAGCACATCTGAGAGTCTGTCCTGTAATCAGTGATGGAGCTGTCAAAACATTGCCTGGATGGCACTCCCTTTGCTGGGCTTTGTTCGCAGCTGAGACTTGAAAAAAAACCACTGTAAATACCACTGTGGTCAAGGATACGAAAGGATCAAAGTTAGTTCAATAGATCTACTGACCACACCATCTGCTCAGGGGAAAGCCTGAGTGACATACCAAAGCCGTGCTAAAGTTCTGACCGAAACAACTAACACTAAGGTATTGCCAAATAAAGGAAGCAACTGGGACCGGCTTCACTAGGCAACAGAAATGTAAAGCTCAGTGAACCAGTTTGAAATGGTCTGAAGCTCTTTCACTGGCCGTCCACCTCTCACTTTACACACACACCTCTCAATGACCTCAACAACTTCAAATAATTCCCCAAGAAGCATAGTCTGAACAAACTGTCCTGAAGGAAACATTGATCAGCATATTAAATATAAAGCTTAGATTCCTATTACACTCCAAGCTTGGTTCTGTATGGTGCCTTTAAACTAAAACAGGTAAATATATCATTAAACTGCATATGAGAAACAGCCTAGCATTACCACAATCTCCTTGGCCACCACAGTTTCACCTAGAAAATACTACATGTTCAGTCATTACAATAGGTCCACTAATAGAGCCACATACAGGTCATAAGAACCGGTAAGGCTGCAATTTCATTTGTTATTTATCTTATTATTTACTGCGGGTTTTATTAACCACTTTAACTAAAAAAAGCAAAGACTTTGATACACTTTTTTGTTTCAAAAATAAACAAAAATAAAATTGCAAACTAAACAGAAAAATACATGCCATCAATACTAACTGAAAATATTAAAAACATACTATACAAGTCTCAATACTGGAGGCAAGACATTAAATGCCAAATTCAAAAGAAAAATTAGTTTACATAAAAATATGGCCCCACACACACACACGCTTAATTTGAAAAACTGCTTCTTATAATCCATAATAATCAATCTATAATGCATAATAATCCTATTTCCTAAAACAAAAAAACTTCACTTGTTAAGAAAACCCTTTAACTTCAAAATATAAACATAGAAGCTAAACTCAGTGTCCAATGAAATAAGTAAGCCTAGTCACATGTCTACAATATTATTTGCTTTTTAATTTCATGCCAGTACAAAGATGACATACAATGGCCAACATCGTCAAAAACACAGTCAAATACAAAATCAGGTGAGACGTCTAGAAGTAGCCAATGCTGATTCAGGTATTCTGTTAATTAGGCCGTTTTAATACGACCCCTATTAGTATTCTATAGACTGAAAAACACCAGACAAATCCCAAAAAAAGAAAGTGTGCTCAACAACAACTCAGGAAATGTTATTTGCCTGCTCAGAAATTTTAAGCATCTCAGCCAGGCTAGATCTTCTTATTCGACAGGCAATCTGATACGGTCCGTTTCATAGACCACTAAATCAATGGGGTTTCTAAAGCAATTGTGAAAATAACTGCTTCACATTAAGCATTGATGCCTTATTAAGGAATTATTCAGAGGTCATAACGTGTTTTGTCAATTTAGCAACAGTCATTGGCAAGAAAGCTGATAAAACTGGATCAGACCCGTGGGACAATAATGATGCTTTGCAATGTGAAATATTATGCAAGTTACGCCAGTGGTGTTCTGAACCTCAAGCATAGGAGGTGGCAAATGCTCCTGAGTGTTTTATTTACATTTAAAGAGGCCAAGAAAGCCCATTCTTTAAACAAGACAGCACGTCAGTTTTCATATTACTATATCAGAACTGATCAGACGGAGCGAAGACAAATGACGAGCGTAGCATAAATGACATAAATGAACAGTCGTTTACAAAAACACCTTCAAGGCTGAAGACCATTTACTTACAGAAAAAAGAAAGAAACTAACACTACTACTAAAAATAAATAAATAATAATTTTAAAAAAGCCACGTTGCTGATATTAAGCCACACCTTTCTCTGTACATACACAAGACTGTGTAACTAGACCATTAGAATACATTACAATAAATGGAACACAAAATATCAAGCATATAGTGACAGAACTAAAGATAGTATTTAACTGTCAAGAGTGAAGGCGAGAAGGAGACTGAATATAAATAAATAAATAAATAAATAAAGGCTACGTCAAGCTTGTGTAACCAGTAAACAGTAAGGGATTCTACTGCAAGTGGTTTCTAAGAACTAGAGCGCTCTCTACGTATCCATACACCAGCATAAAGAATACAGCCCACACAAGCACCACTGCACACATCCATGACCATAACCAACAAGACAAAGTACAAAAACTAGTCCTAAACTAAACATTATTAGGAACTAGTGCTCATCCATATTGGATTTTAGTCTAAAGCAAGGCTTACAGTCTGGACAATCAACCCACAATTACCACCATGAACTGATTTTCATACAAAAACCTGAGCTGACCAAAAGGCTATACGAAGCAAAATACCAGTTTTCCCAAGTGATGTGTGCATCTTAAGATAATCAGTCAGTCAAAATGAATAAGGCAATCTACCCTAACCCTCATAACTTATGCTTTCCCTTCAATTTGTCAGCCTTTTTGTAGATGTGAAAACTGTTGACATTCATCTGGCAATCAGTTTAGCTATTTATTTTTGCTGTAGGCAAAACACTCTTGACAGAAGTCCATATTTTTCCATCTATGCCACCTTACACAAACAATACACCAAAAACGTTTTTGTTCTTTTTTTTTTTAGCACAATTGTGCTTTTAAGCACAATTACTAACAACTGTTAGTACTTATATTGTTTTTAAAACCTCATACTAATAAAATAAAGTGAAGGGCGTTATTTATCGTTGGTCAGATAAATGATAAAGTTTATGCAGTTTAATAAAACAATTCATATAGATTCTGTCAAGACCATTAATTCTGCAAACGTTGCAAGCCTTCATAGGCTGCATGTCAGGATTATATCGTTTTATTTAGGCTCATGGGTGAAAATACAAATCAAGGAAACACTTGTGTAAAACCTTCTCACCAGTCATGGGACCTACTCTAAAGCAGGAAGAAAATGTTAATGAGTTTGTTGCTATATGCACTAGTCGTAGCCAACAAGTCAGCAATATCGCAAAAATGTTTAGTATAAGCAATATGGAAGAAACTTCATAATGTAAACAGGCAAGAACAAGAAATGTAGCTATCTATCTAGGTACAGTGTTGTATCGGTATACAGGAGAACGAGTAGGCTGTCTCAGTATCATTAATACTGCAGCTTCCAACAGCATTATACAGCTAGTGTGCGTCGCTGAAAATGGATAGGATAATTACACTTAAGACAGCAGACTAATTTCTTTATTAATCATGCCAGCTAGCAAGCCTAGGAACGTTCATATGGTGTTGTACTGGAAAAACAAAACACTTGGCGCCAGTCGAAAGCGTAAAAGCTCTCAATGCACTCATGCTCAGCCAACTAGGCATTCTGCTTGTCAGAGCTGAGATTAATAGTAACTAGCTAACTAAATGAACTTATTGCTCTAAGAGCTAGTGTTAACCATTTCCATATTACCCACAGGAAATATGAAAGTGCCAGCTAGTTTCATGTGTAAAGTAAGCAAAGGTGTTTTAAACTGGCCGAGTTGCCTACTGTTAGTTAGCTACCCAACAACTGTAACATTCTCCATCTATCCAACTAGCTAAATGGGCTGCCTCATCGCCTGGACAAATTAAGCTACCATAAACTAGCGAGCTATGTATCTAGGTAGATGGTGTCTGAGATGTGACAGGCGTGACAGGTATCGATCTATAAACGATCAGATTTGAACGCAATACGATAGGACAGCTAATTTTGCAAGCGAGCTAGCTAACTAGCTAACCCTAACTGCGATATGACAACTGCTGACGTTAACTCGACAAGATATGCTGCTTTGGACAACAGAAAACTCAGCACAGATAACGTTTTATAACTAGCTAGTCCACTAACTCCTACCTAGCATACTTAGCTAACTTTTGGCTAGAGGGCTTTTTTTTTTTTAGCAATTTTAGCTAACCTAGCGAGATGGGGACATACACCTAAGCTAGCTAAATAGCTAACTAGCTATATAACCAACTTTAAGTTTATTACCATTAGTTATATTTATTCTAATAAGACATACCCCGTGTGCCGTGAACTATTCAGATCATTCGCAGAACACCCTTACATGCAGATAAACAAGCACTGAAGACAACAAAGTTTTTGAATTGTGTAGCAGCACCTAATTTGACGCCGCCATATTCAAGCATTGAGATATATGGGGCGAGACGACAGCAATTCTTTTAGCTTAGCTCGCCGATGCTAGCCAAGATAGCTAACCAAACACTGTGGTGGTTCGTGTGGGGTTAGCAACGTCTGCTAGCTCAGTAGCTTACATCCGCCGGCCTGTACTTCCAACATATTTGCCTGGTCTGCGTAGTTTTTAAGATATCCATACCTCCCCCCCCCAAGATCTTCGTTATCAGACTTGTATTCGATAGTAAATGAATGTCTGGAAACAGGGTCCTAAACGAGCTACTCTGAGTTCAGAGAACTAATCGGTAAAGTTGAGTGTGTACTCACCGTGCCTTGTTCTCCCCGCCGCTCCACTGGCGTTGAGAACAACTCCTGGCTCGCTGCTGTAAACGTCATTCTCCTGCTTCCCACTAGCGTCCTTAAAAGGGCAATGGTGCAGATATGCTGGGGTGAAGACGCTTGGCTAATGTTAGTAATAGAGCGGCGAAGCCGCGTCTGTAAGTTCGTAAATTACTTGGAAAGACAGCTTCAGCAAGGCTGCAGAAACCGTTCGTTAGGTATACGGCTAGACTACTAGCTACAGATTTCTCAGTTTGCAACGGGTAATAGCTCCATGCCCAGTTTGAAAATAGATCTGTAGGTTTAGTCTAGGCCTACTCTAAAAAAAATCAGTAGGCCCGAGATAAATTTTAATAAGTTACAAATTCGAATAAGTAACTCCTTTATACGGAAATAATCACTTTTAATGCTTCATGATGTCAGGACAATATGTCGGCCTGTCATTAAAACCACAACAAACACTGTGCAAATGCAGATTTGCTGCGTGTATACATTGTTTTGTACTGGGTAAGTAGGACAAGACCGGTATTATGTAGACAACAACCATTTGATTTACAATACAGTGTTTCATATCACACAAATGTAAATGCAGTGGCACGAAGGAATGAGTTCACAGATAAGTACCGAAAGGAGTGCAGGATTTTACTCAGCTGGAGTTTCCAGAAACAACCCCTGACTACTCATTGTTCTAATATAGCTAAGGAAACAGATGCAGTCAGACAGTAGGAAACATCTGAGCTTTGTTTGGGCGTGTTCCTCAAACACATGTAAGGTCTTTATCAGTACAGTCTGTAACCACAAATGTCACCTGTACATTCAAACAATGAAAATTCATAGGTTAACTAATCAAGGTTTACATTTTTGTGGGTCACAGAGATAAATACAACATTTGATGTCAGCTAACAGTTTTTAGAACAAATGGGGATGGGGTCATCTAATTTTGTAGAATTAAAAACAGCTTAGAGGCTGGTGTATTTAAAAACTATTAATCCTGGTAGCCATCATCCTGATAGCTATCACTAAAATACATCCTTTACACAACCATTCATTTTATAATACACCCTTTACTAAAACACATCCATACAAAAATACATGTTCAGCAACTCAAAATTTCAACACCGTCCATTTGTGTTAACCAATCAGGAAACCTCTTGACCCTCCCTGCTTGCATAGCTGTCATGCACTGCCCATGAAACGTATGGATTTGGGGCAGATCCCATGGTCTCACACCCGACCAATCAAATCTCATACCTCACAAAAAGTTCTACTGTAACAGCAGACATAGTTGAGTTTGTTGCTTTAACTGTAATTGATTTGCTGCCATGGCAACAACAAATAAAAGCTGAAATGTAAATGACCGAGTTCTCTCACCATGTTGATGATAAGATAAGCACTCCCCAAAACTCATTGGAAGTGTTTGCCCTTGAGAATTTTGTGCTTGTTTTGTATGGTCATATGCAGCAAATAGAAAGCTACGTTAAGAGAGGGATTTGGAGAGATATAGAGGGCATGGGACTGAAGAGAGTGGTGGACTGTAACAAGCACTGCAGATGACACTTAAAGCATGTTTAAAAAGGAATGACAAGAATGATTTACTAAAAATTAATGGCATTTATATATTTAGCTACTATGGGTACATACCAACATTCAGATTTAATACTGAGCCCAAATATAAACAACAGTGTATGGTCTGCTCCAAATAAATGTCTATGAAAAGTGAACTCATGTCTTGCAAATAGTCCAAATTAATAGAGGTACCAAATGAATAGCTACAAAGTACCAAATTAATAGCACATGAATAATTAAAGGTAAAAAAAAACCTTATTGCCCTGCACTGTAGGGCCCTTTTATTTGCAACTCAACAAGAGTAAAGACATAAAGTATAAGTTCCCCAATCTTTCCTTTATACGTTTGTACCCATTGTATTTGCATATGTTAATCTGGAAATTAGTTCAAGAATATTTATGGATATATGTGTGCTGAGTATGAAATGAGGTCACAAAAGTCTTTTGTGCCCTACTGCAGCTACAATCTTGTCTTAAATTCCTTCCTCTTCTCTCCTCTCCTCTCTAATATCTTCTCTCTACTTGTTGTATAACTTGTTTAAGAGTATTTTGGCTATTGAATCATTGTGACTCTTTGTTTAGAAATGAATTACTTTAATAATTATCTTCTTAACCTTTGAGATGTTGACTTCCGCACCTTTTATATTCAGTGCCATGTAAAAGTACAGTATTCAGTCACCTTAAAGGTCACCAGATTAATTTGAACTACTAATGATATTTTGATATTTTGTGCTGTGTCATATTCAATTTTAAAAGGCTGACCCTCAAAATTAGTTAATTTCAAGTGATTTTGGTTTTATGTTAAATTGAAAATATTCAGTGATAATGACTAACTGAAATATTCTGTTTGTATAAGTATTCAACACCTGAGCTAATGAACTCCAAGTTTACACAGGTTAAAGATATAGCCCTAACAAGGACAGACTTTGCTTACAATTTGGCTGTACCTATAAATCATTAAAACACTTATCTTTTCTGGATAAAGACCCCTTAATTCAAGTAACACTGGTCAATCTGAAAAGGAAAGATGTGAAAATAAATATCAGAAAGCATTTTTAGGACTTTTTGAAATGTGAATTTGAATTTGAATTAGATAAACCCCTCATTCAAAACAGTATGAGAGCAAGAAGTTGACAAATATTAATGACAAATATTAAAACTTGAGTGAAAGAGCACCAGTAAACAATAAAGACTTCGGCATGTAACTGGCGTGTATGGGAGGTTCACTAGAAAGAAGCCATTACTGAATTAAAAACACATCTCAGCAAATCTGGAGGTATCAGGAAGCAGGCTTTGTCATCTGAAAAGACAAAACTCCACTTTTTTGGCCAAAATTCAAAATGTCATCAGACTGCCCATTCTTCAATAAAGACCATCCCACAAGTAAAATATGGGGTTTTGCACTGGAGTCTGAGCATCTTGTTAAAACTAAACGATGGATGGGTGAAAATCACATCTAAACACTGTGCAAAACTGGTAGAAACCTACCCCAACCTAAAGCTGTTATATCAGTAGAAACCTACCCCAACCTAAAGCTGTTATATCAGCAAAAGGTGGTTCTACCAGGTAGTCTGAATAATTATTGCAGCAACAGTTTTTAAGCTCTTACAGATTGGGACATGTTTTACAATTTACTTGCTTGTTATTTTGTTCAAATGAAGTTGATTCACAACTACGCTCAGTTCAACCATTTTGTCCGTCATAAAGACAGTATGTATCCAGAATAAAACCTAAGGTACCTTGAAGACTTTTAGGCTATGTAACTGTTTGTTCCATTTCTTCAATAAATAATTGTATTATATTTAGTATGTACGTCTGCTGTATTACTTGTAGTGGTTAATATTTTGCACATAAGATGTCAACATCTGGGGAAAAAAAAAAAAAAGTTTGGTGTAGCTTTCCTATGGAGATCAATTTTAAATGCTTTAAAGAGCAGGGTCTTTGTGGGTCTTTAAAGAGCAGGGTCTTCTTCTAAAATCTCTCAGAGACTTGTGTCATTGTTTTTGGTTTGCTGCACACTAGGTTATCAGATTTTTCTTTTTACATTGGACTATTCACTGCAAAATTCAATACATAGCAAACTCTTAATTTGACCTATTTTAAAAGGAGTGCATTAGCCATGCTGACATTCTAGCTAGAATGTTGATATCTGGTAAGGTAGGGCCAGGGAAATGAGGTTTGCCAGGCTAATAAGTCATCCATTTTTTAATAATGAAGCGTTCATTTGTTAGAGTCAAAGTCTCTCAATTATTTATTGGCTATTTATCTGCGTATCGAATACGAAATTTATATCTACAGAAAATTGTGCAACATGATGACAAGCAAAGTGCAAGTTCAGGAGTCAAGGAACATTTTGTGAAGACAAAAGTAAGCAACTTTTAACAAAGAGAAGGCTTTTTCCTGGGAAGAGGAGATGACAGCCAAGCTTCAATCTTGGTGTAGATTAAACAAAAGCATTGGACGATTGGAAATGTCTTTGTGCTTAAGTGGGTGCTGACCAGAGTGTTACAATGTACACTTATTTAGAATCCTGAAAAATGCAATTATCATCCTTATTGAGTATCAAGTACCTGATTTTTTAAGCAAAAACATTTTTTTTGAGTATACTCAGAGAATTTAAAGGATGACCACTGTGTAAATATAAATGAGTGAATGTATTTCATGTTTTCTCCCTCAGAAGTTATAGAGAGCTTACCAGAACAACACATATCATAAAATATGGGTAACAATTACAACTGAATGTTGATTGTGGCAAACACTTCCTTAAAATAGGTTATTTAGTTCATCTCATCAATATGATTGCGTGGAACTTATATGTTCCCACCACTAGAGGGCAGAGACTAGCACGTTTAAGATTGCTGACAAAAGACTCTTGTCTTTGACAAGAGCTTATTGGTTTGTAGTAAATATTTTGACTGGAACAAACCGTGTCATTTGCCTTTTCAAAGTTTACATTTTTACCATATACCTGCAACCTCATCAACCCCTTCTCACACGTTTGTTCCTGTTTTAAAGCCACAAAGACACAGTACATACTGAAATTTTTACAAACTATGAACCCTGTGGTTTCTTTTTCTATATTCTGTTAGTTCTCTCCCATGCTGTTCACATAGATAGTGTGTCATGTTGTCCAGCTACACCTGTAGCAGTGGGCAGTGCAACCACTATGTGTCTCCACCTTACTCCCTTAAATCATGTGGGCAGTAGCTGCAAAATGAGCCTTTTTTTGCCAGAAGTGCTAAGTGTGAGCTAAAGGCAGCTTTAGAAACCACAGCTTTCTGTAAATGTTGCCATACACAAGGGACAAAAGTGCCAGCCTGTACTAGTTGCCAGAACATAAATCAAATTCTTTATTCCATCCTTTCCATATCAGAGACAGAATAGAGTCAGAGTGAATGCAGAGATCAAAACCTGAAAGTAAGAGCAGTGGCAGGAGAAAATACAAAAATACACAGTCCAAAAGGCAAGAGCCAGGGGCAGAGACAGGAGTACAAAAACCAGGGAAACTATTGAGAAAAGCACAGCAACCAATCCAAGACATAAAAAAACAGAGCTGAGGAGGCCAGAAGGTTCAATATATCAATACCACAGAACATGCAGAGATCCACTCAGGATTGCAGCTAGAGGAAACTAGTAATTCTTCACAACATTTGTCAAGAGTAATGGAAGTGAGGGGTGATAGGAATCAGGTGTGGATCATTGCCATAGAAACCATTAGACTTTTTAGGGGATGAGTACCTCTGGATGCCAGGGTTGACAATACCACTCTCTTATGTTTCAGTTAAGTCTGGCCATCCAACTAATAAGACACTGCATGAATGTTATGTTTTAATCTACTTTTTCCTAATATAAACTTTGCCCCTCCTCGTAGAAATTCAAAAGCACTTTGCTTGCACAGCCAGTGAAGAACCTCTGTCTAAAACACCATTTTCTCTGGAAACTTTGTGTATTTCACTACAAATTTGAATATCATAATGGATCTATAATGGATCTTCATTGGGTGTCATACGGAGAAGTACTGGGTCTTCACACAGAGAAGACCTCACAGTATTTGTAAAGCCTAAACTTATCGTTTTACATTTAATCAGTATGTCATTACACAATGTCTAATCACTTTCATTTGTACTTTCACTCACTAGGATGCATTCTGTGAGTCAGCCGCAAAGCACTTTTGTAAGTCGCTCTGGATAAGAGTGTCTGCTAAATACTGTAAATGTAGCAACAATTAGCAGAACTTTTTACTGCACAGGAGGTGCTCAGACACTTTACTTTTGTTACATGTACCGTTGTAGCTTATGTATGTGGTTAGTGTAGTTAGTGTAGTGTATGTGGTTACATGTATTTTGTAGCTTGTATATCAGATTTCTCTCTTTTACCCAACATTGGAAGTTTAAGACTTAAAATCTCGTCTCGTCAATTAGAGAAAGGACAATAAATCCAGAAGGACAAAAGCAGCATTGTCTCCTGGATGATGAGGTGTACATTCTTTGCACAATTAGTAGGCATTGTACATTTATTATCAATAGAACTGGAAACACACTAAACAGTGCAATGCCCTAACAATCCAGTAGAGGGAGTAATTAACACTGATGGGTGATTTATGACCAGAAGTAAAAAAAAAAAAAAAGACCATGCTGGAAAAACAATCATATTGACACTGAGGATACTTTCTATCTACTATAGCTCTAAAGTTTTTATACATTTTATAAATTTTAAAACCCAGCCCCTGAGTGTCCATCCTCTTCTGTAGGCCATTCTAGTATAATATGTAATGGTCTAGTGATGCTTTGCTGTTCCTGCTACAGACGTTATTCAATAAAGCCTGAATGTATGTGTGACCAACATTGTCACCTGCAGTTTGTGAACTAGAATCATTTACAGCGTTGGCACACTTTTTACATTTTAGAAAGTTCTAAGAAAAAAGAAAAAAGAAAGTGAAAATGCAATAGGAGTATAATAATAATAATAATAATAGTAATAATAATAATAATAATAATAATAACAACAATAACAGGTACAGGATGAAGAGATGCTGGGGTCGTTACAGCTTGCCATGCATTTAGTCTGAATACATTAAATTTCAGTTTACACTACATTTTATTAGAAACATTTACCTTGTTCCTACACACATTTAACTATTGCATTTTATTGGTGGATATACCTGTCTTCAGAACAAAACATTTCAACAAATATCATGATCCAGTTTCACAGAATTCAAGGTCAAATAAAATACATAAAGGACATAACCAAAAAATTATTTACAGGCAAATTTCCATCAAAATTACAATTTCCAAAACTACTTTTCAGATTCTTAAGTTGGAGAACCTTGACAAAGCATTTAGTTAAGAAATTGTATCTTTTAAGAACAGAGATTTCTCTATCAGAGTATTTAAGCTGATTAAAGTGTATAACATGGACTGAGCATCCCTTTGATGTACCCAAGCCCTCCAACAGTGCTGTAAATCGTCTAGGCCTCAGAAATGCATCACTGACTCCACAGAACTTCTGTTAAACCAATCCCACTCCTTTTCTGGTTGTCTGACAGGCTGCTACCTCAGGCGCTTAGGAATCTCCACCTTAGACAGATACAAAGTAGTTAAAGACTTAAGGATGGTGGATGAAGAATGGAACAAAAACAGATTTACCATCTTAAACTTGTTTACCTAAACAACCTGATGTATCTAAATGATCAACAGTGCCAGCAAACAGCAATTAAATACTTCTGAAAAAGATACAGTGTTTTTACTAACTAAACTTACATTCTAAATTAATTTACATTTCTTTCCATTCTAAACCTTCTACTTCCAAACCTCTCTCTGACCATTAATTTATAGACATGAATCTTTCAATAAACACCTTTATATAGAAGGCTGGCTGTTTCATTTGTTAAGAGATGCAAATTTTACTTTGAATGGGTAAACACCCTTTCTGAATGGCATATATCCATTAGCCCATATTCCATAGGACTGTGTCAATATACTATTAACACCCTACTTATTGTTAACTAAACAAAGAACCAGACATATGATCTGTTACAGCATTATAAAGAGAAATCTGGAATTGAGACATGTTACGTGGTTCTGTCAGGACTGATTCATGGTTCTTTACCTTTTTGAGTGTGTTCATGTTGATGTTCCTGATTGAGTCTAGCAGCTGATCTCTGGAGCTCTTCTCTGTCCCACGCCTAGAAACTCTGTCTTGCTGGCGTCGAGAAACAGGGGTCAGTGACTGCCGTAGTGCCTGAACATCCAAAACAGGGGCTGGGGGAGGAGGTGGAGGTGGTGCTCCTGCACTTGACTCTATTGTGATTCCACCTTTTTTACCTGGAACTTTAGAGTTCAGGGGGCCAGGTGAGGACTTGGATGGAGTGCTTTTGGAGGGTGGGGAAGGGTTGTTAAATTTGGAAACTCTTGCTAATATGGATTCTTTCTTCTCAACATGGCAGGACTGCGGTGTTCCTTTAAGTTTGGGTGTTTCAGGTAAGACCTCCTTCTTCTTCTCTCCACTAGGTGACGCTGGGCTAGTCTGAGTTTCCTGTTTGGTAAGTCGTGCTTCCAGCCGTTTCTGGCGTTGGCGATCCATATTGCGGCTCAGGATGTTAGTCATAGCCATCCGTGGCCCAGCTAGCTCAAAGTGATACCCCAGCTTGAGTAAAGAAACATTGTCCCGTAGGACCTTAGCCATCTCCATCTCAGTCTTCCCGCCACAGATGTGTCTCTGGTTGTGAAAGCGAAGTTCTGTGAGAGTAGCATTATGCTTCAGAGACTCAATGACAGCCAGGATGCCTTTACCTGTGAGATGGTTGGAATCCAAATTAATTCCAGTCAACGCCGTGTTGTTCCGTAAGGTCCCAGCAAGTGCAAAAGCTACATGGTCGTCTGCTCTTGTGTTAGCAAGAGCAAACGTTTTAACATGAGTGTTGTTGCGCAACCCTTCAGCAAAATGGATAAGGGTGTCTGTCTTAATAACATCCGAGTTGTTGATGTTGAGCTCAGTGAGTTCGGGATCATCATTACGCACCTGTTCCAAGATTTCATCAAACATGCTAGAGCCTGTATCACTGTCAATGTAATCACCTTCACCGTCATCCTCATCCTCGTCTTCGGTTTTGACAGACTTGTCATCACCACTAGCACAGCAGTCAGTAATGATTTTGCGAGTTTCACCTTTTATCATTTTATCACCTTTTCCCATTAAACCCTTCTCTTCATCTTCTCCCCTCTCTGACTCATTTGCTCTCTCCTGTCCTTTCTCTCTCCCTTTCATTTTATCTCGCTCTTTCTCTTCCCTTTTCCAATAATCCCAATCACATGGTCTCTCCTTTTTTTTCTCTGTTCCAGCCATACCTGTCTTGGAGTAGTATCTGCTTTTCTCACCGCTGCTGCCCTCTTCACTTTCCTTCTTCTCCGCAGCTCCATGCTCCCCCGGCTCTTTTTGTGCACCTTTTCTTTCCCCTGTTCTGCCGTGTTCAGTCAGACCCTTACGATCCTCTAACTTGGACACTAACAGTTTTGTTCTTCTGTCTCTACTTTTCTCCACTTCCTCTTTTTTCTTTCCTCCATCATCTACCTCATTTTGCCTCTGTAGCTTCGACATCAATGCCTTCGTTCTTGAGTTTTCTCCGCTCCTGTTTACTTCCTTTCTCTCCTTCTTTATGATGGCCTTTTTTTCTTGCAGCTTAGAGATAATCTCCAAAGTCTTGCTGCTGTCTTGTTCTCTCCTAGACGTCTCCTTTTGTTTTTCATTTTGTGTCTCTCTTTTCATTTGTTTTTCATTTTCTGTCTCTCTTTTCAGCTTTCCCTGCCCGGGCTTTTCTTTCTCTCTCTCCTTTTCACTGCATTCTGTCTCGCCTTCAGAGGACTTTTTAAATTCATTCTCAAATGTTTCCTCTTTTTCCCATTCCTTTCCACCCCTTGGCTCATCCTTGTCAAATTCCTCACGACTTTGAGACCTGGAGAAGCTTCGCTGTTCCCTGCTCCTCATCCTCTTGAGGCGGTCCCGCCTGTGCCCTTCACCTTTTGACTCTCCCTGACAAAAAAACACAACAAATGCATACTCATGACTAACAGACTAACTTGAGGGAGAAATCAGCCATGAGTAGTCAAGTGAACTTGGACATACATTTTGGCTCTAAACTGCTGTAACTTTTTTTTTTTTAATTGCTCTTTAGGTGTTTGTAAAAGCTATTAATCTTCTTAAAGATCAACAATATCTGCAAAACCATGTACACATTACACAAAAACAACAGATCTAATGTGACCACACATTATGGTAGCTGGTTGCAGTGACCTATTCTTAGTCTCCCTTAGAAGGGAATGAGGCTGCATGGCTGATTTGTGTGCCATTGTTTGAAGAAGTCAAAGCCCTCTCAGATGTGCCCTTATAAGGCTACAAGGCAAGGAACCTTCGCGCCTGGAATTCCACCTACCAGAGTTCTAGAACATCTGGCTAAGTTTTAATCATTTCCCCTTTCAAAGACAGAGCAATTTGACCTCAGCCATAGTCCATAAGGCACTGAATGAGCCCACCTCTAAAGAATCATCTGTACTGACCAGTATGAAAATTTACCAACAAGCATAGAGCATCATCATCAAAAAGGCCTATGTCTGCCAGGCATTTATGCTAAAGTATATGCAAAATATTAATGCCTGTTACCTAGTTACATTGATAGTCTTCTTAGGTAATGGAAGAAAACCTTTTGATGCTAATTATAATAATGATAATTGCTTGTGACTCACAGTCATTAGATATGTTTAATAAGCAATATAAAGAACAGGGTTGCTGTGCAATGTTTGAAAAAAAATCCCAGAGTGCAAATCCCAGAGTGAACAAGTGGGATTTACTTGTAATGAGGCAGTGTTTCCTTGCACTGCTGGATGCATATCAAGAAAACAACATGCTATCTCAACAGAGCTTAAACAGAGGTCTCTGCCCCTTTAGTGAGTATCACATTGCCAAGCCTTTAGCAACACCTGTTAAAGCCTGTAGCATTCAACTCCTGCACTCAGCACATACAAATATATACAAATATATGGTGCACAGATTTGCTACTGAAGCTACACTATGAAGCACAGCTTTTGGGTTACTCAGTCTGGATCTGAAATGAGCTCAACCCAAAGTTGTGTTCACAGTTCGTGCAGCTTTACATTACATCAAGCTGAACTCATGCTCATCAGTTTCCTTCTACAGAAACAAGTATTTATGTCTAAACACACACACATACACACGAGTTTGCTCAAAACATGTATTAGACAAGCAACTTCCATCCTGTTACAGGGCATTTGTTTACTTTAGATCTGTGAAGAGAACTAAGATGTGCTGTGGCGTGTGCAGCGTCACCAGTAGTGTGGAGGTCCCACTCTGAGCCAGGTTGGTGTTTACCAGACCACAAAAGCAGCAGAGTTGCAGAGGGCCAAACAAGACCTCCAGGTCACTTACAGGCACAGGGATGGCACATCTTTAGGATTGTACTAAGTACTGTTTGCACATTCTACAAATGTGAAGATTATTGTATGTGAAGATTAGGATGCTTTGGAGAAATAAACACGTATCAACTGTGAATGGCACCGCTGACAGCTTACAAACGGCAGCGGCTTAATGTTTGGAAGGAAGTGCCAAAAAATATTTCAGGGATTTTGGAGTCACATTAGCAACACTTGAGAATGTCCACAGTGCTTCGAGCCGAATCAACGTAAACGGTGACAGAAAACTTTTGAAAACAAAGAAATAAATGCATCACACACCATTCCTTCTATGAACAAATATGAATAAAGTGGTGCTCTCCCTGTGCAAGCCATCTGTCGGCTGTTAGCGTGGTGTTGATAACGACGATCACAGCAGTATGCTTGGTATCCTCTGACCAGCTGATCTTCACAGGATCCACTGATCTGTAAATCTCTGTCTGAAGTGGACGCTATCTGCTGCGCACTTCTAGCAGCCTTGTAAAGTGCACTTTCGCTGCTGAGGACAGCAAACCGTTACATATTGCACTTGCATATATCAATAACAAATCTATATGGACATAGCAGTTCAACTTAACTATAAAAAGAACGTGCAAACGTTAAAGTATTTGAGACATCAACGCCAGAATAAACTCTCGCATGTCTCTAGTGAATAAAGTTGTAATTGATGGATACTAAAAGTGGCATAGGTGAATCGATTCAGACCTATTTTTTCTACTTTGGTCTGCATTCACCTCACCTCAAACGACAGTTCCCTCTCAATGAGTTTCTTCGTTTCCCGTTCACAGTAGTCCAGCATGGCTTCGCGATCATAACCACGAGTCGGCAGTTTCTCCGTCTGGTTCCGCTGCCTGAGCCCGACTGGGATGTTTGGATCAGGATCGATAATAACAAGTTCCCTCTCGAGCTCTTCCACCTCTTCGGGTGAGAGAGTCGCCAGCAGGGTCTCGATGTCCGAGTCCTCGCTCACCTGATGACTACTCGACATTATTGAAATAACAGCCCCAGACCGAGTTTTCTATTTCCAATAAAAACACTTTTTAAAGACAGTAGTCCTATATAATACCTCAAATACCCATGTCAAAACCTTCTGAGATCCTTCCCTGGTGCGCGATGAAGTCGCAATAGCAAGACGATTGCGCACGCTTATCGATAGTACAGACTAACTTCTGCTCCAAGACATTCCACGAGCTCATGCGCAACTGCATGCCCAAATCCGGATGGAAACTAAAATACACAAAGTAAACGAAGTACTTTTGTCAAAACGTATATTTTTGTCCAAACGAACAACACACACAACCAATTTATTGCGAATTGCTCAATCACCGTCAGTTATATGCTTCCAGGATATCCGTGAAAAAAGAATCGGAATCATTACTTAGGTAATCTTGAATTATTTCATTATGTTAGTCAACTTTAAGTAAAACAAAAAGCGGTTCTACCCGTATTTTATTAACTGAAGAGCACTCAGGACTATTTCTGGATTTATTATGGTCTGGATGTTATCACACAAAAGGCCTACTGTATGCTGTTGAATGCAGGAAAGCCTTCCAGTGGCCTAAATCCATATAAACACAGCAAAACCCAACAAGAAATTAGTCAACATGG
>JAOXYF010000022.1:5899543-5913017 GCA_028565775.1 Sternarchorhynchus goeldii
ACTAGTATGATATATACTTCAGTACAACACTTGTAGCTAGCTGGAGATGTGCCCTGAAATTACCTGCAGGAGATAAAATACACGTCTGTTAAAAATTTTAGCATTTAATTTTTAATAACAAGAATAAGAATAATTCACTATTAGATCCCCATAAATTAATTATGGGTAATATATTTGACAAAAAAAAAATAATTTACAATTTTTTTTTGTATATTTTTTTTGTATATTCTGACAAAAAAAAAAATTTACAAAGCAGTGAAGTTTGGATAAATGATAAAAAGAAACAAGACGTTTTATGAGATATTAGACAAAAGGGTTTTATTCCACACTATAAACTGGGACATTTTAAACAAGCTTGACCCAACTCCCACCTCTACCCTCCCACCCCACAAAATAGCCCAGGCAGGTTTCTCTGGCAGTTTAGTTTGTACACAATTCTCCCTCTCTCCGTCTCTCCTTGGCTGCTACATTACTAGTCACCAAACCATATGCCACCAATCCGCACTTTAGGTTTCTTGTACAGTGAACCATCATCTCTAAAGCACTAGCACACAGTTCATACACGTGCTCAAGCTCCCGAATGCTTACTGGCATTATTATTGCTCAGATAAATAAACTAATCTACAAAGCGAAAACTGAAACAACAGAGGAAAATTATATTATCCCAGATGCATGAGTACTAAACAGTGGGCTTACAAAAATTACCTTTATTTGTTAATTATTTATTGTAGATATTTGGTTAAAAAAAAAAAAATTCACTGTTTTCTTTCTTTCCTGCATTGTTGTGTTTCTGGATCAGCATGCAGAGGTCCAGGGGGAAGGTAAGAAAACCTTCCATTCTGGTTTTCCACAATGTGCTTTGAACAAATTACATCTGTCTCACTATCACCACAATGCAATGGAACAGCACATGAACTGAACGCTGTGCTATACGCCCCACCCACTCTACACTGCAACTCTTCATTCAGCATAAACAGGTTTTGTTTTATTTATTTTTTTTAAGACAACCACACACAATTCAAATAGAAGGAGAAAGTTGTAAAAATACAAAAAGTGACCAAATAGCAATTATTCAGAACAAACAAATTCCAGAAAAAGAAACAAAATAAGAGGAAATAGCACCGTTGTTACAAAGGTCAGAGGTCACAGGTCATATGGATTTGGGAACGGTCAGTAATACAACCGGGAATGGGGCAGTACAAAGGGAAGGGCCAAGGAGAAGAGGGGAGGTGGACTGTTTTCTCCTTCTAGTCCTCCACATTTCCCAGTTCCTCCTCTCTTAAGCTCCCTCTCTCATTACCGGTGCTGGCCTGCATTACGCATGCTGCAGGTGACACACATATAGTCCTCCTCTGCTGCCATCTTAGCAGAAACGCCCACACAAACCATATGGAACCACTGGTTACAGCAGTCACACTGTACCCAGAATACCTGCAACAAAGAAAGCAAGAGCAGGCACATTTAGAACATAGATACACACACAGAGAGACACACACACACACACACACACACACACACACACACACACACCTCATCTCCTGCTGGCTGTAAGCAGCTTGCAGCAGGGCAGAGGATCATGTCCTCCTCGGAGTCGTCGGACGGGGACAGGTCGGACAGGGACAGGTCGGACAGGTGCGTGGGGGACGCAGACACGGACGCCGCTTTCCTCTCTCTCCTCTTCTCTTTACTCATCCGCTGTTTCTTCCTTTTCGAGATTCCCTGCTCCCTCGCCTCCATGTCCATCTCCTCCTGCTCCATCCGTCGCTTCGCCCTCTTCTCCACCGAGGTCACTGCACCTCTCTTTAGAGGAGAGAAAAGGGACTGACACCACCTCCTCCGCTGAGGCCGAGCACACGCAGCCTCGTCGGGCAGACATACACCTACCTCCCTGTGAGGTGAGGTGTGTTCCTGAGATTGATAGGGTGCGTGCTGGGGGCTGTGGTTTGCGGACTCTGTGCTGCGCTCAGCCGGGGGGTCTTTCAGGAGCAGCGTGTACAGCTGCTCTACCTCGGGCAACGAGACCTGCAGCAACAGGCCTTCCACCATCAACTCCTCCAACTCTGCGCTCAGACCTAAAAACACAAGCACGGGTGCACAAGCATATGACCTACTGAAACCTGAACTCCAGTACTTGATGAAAACTGAACTGCTAATACATTCTCAGTACTGCACATGGAAAAGTGGATATGCTATTGTATACCACAGGAGGACACGTCACCACCCATAATGCACCAGTACATACCCTGTAGGGAGATGCAGGGCTGCTCTGTATAGAACACAGTCTGTTCCTTACTGCACTTGTTCCAATCCTGAGACTGACACAGACACACACACGCCAGAAACTTAGGATGAAGCCTCTTAAGGAGATAAAGACTAGAACATTATGTTCCAAAATGTTTATAAAATACTGGGCATGTTACAGGTGGGAAGTATGGACATGCTTTATTGTTCTGTCGAGTTAGAGGAGCTGTTTACAGAACTATATAATTCTATATTGAACTATAGAATTCAGTAATTCAAGTTGCCACCACACCAACCATTTCGCTGCTGTCTGCTCCACAGCTTCTCTGTGACAGTGACCCAGCCCTCTGCTCTTGAGAGGCGGCCGAGCGACTGTGGGAGGTCACGACCTTGCGGGCTCGCCGCTGCCAGTTCACCGTGCGCTCGATCATGTATCGTAGTGCGTCCCCCTCGGGCAAACGCACGCGGATCCTCTGCAGGGAGGCCAGCAGGGGCAGGACCTTGTCCAGAGCGGGTTTGGATGACCGGCGACACGACGGACACAGCCACGGCTGGGGGTGAGCGGAGACGGCGGGCTCGCCGGGCGCCCGCACGCACGCGCTGTGGAACGTGCCCCGACACAGTTCGCACTGTCGCATGCTGCCCATCGGAGCTTTCTGGCACACGCACACCCTGAGAGCGCCGAGGTCGTCCGACCGGAGGAGCTTCGAGTCGTTGGCTGCACGGATCGATGCCAGAGATTCCAGCTCCTTCAATCGCACTTCCGCAAGAGTTGCCATCTGAGAGAGAGAGAGAGAGAGAGAGAGAGAGAGAGAGAGAGAGAGAGAGAGAGAGCAAAGACAGAGTGGTTAGCAATCACGTGAAATCAATATGTACAGTTTTTTTTTATTAGATCATGGAAGTATTTAATTCGCTGTAACTGAAGTTATCAAGTTTATTCATTTGTCTTGCATGTTTTCAGCGCATTCTGTTGGTTTTCTCAACTCTTCCGTTGATTAGCTAGATGTTTGGACAGTGCGATGGTGTGAGTGTGTGGGTGTGAACTCACAGCAGAGGCAGATTCTTTGCTGTCTGAAAGGGCTTTTTCTACATCACTCAGACTGTCCAGTCTGCCCATTCTCTTCTTTCCACAGGAAATTACATCACACTTTGTCTTCTTCATCTTTTTCTTCAGAGAACTTCCTACCTCACACCGTGGACACAACACCTGCAGAACAGCACCCACAGAGATGAAGATCATTAAAGAGCATATGGCATTTTGAAAAATCCAACAGATGGTCAAAGCTAAATTAACACTGTTCCATAACCCCGAAACCCCAAACATGGGCTTTGTGATTGGCTCAGTGCACAGACCACACCTCCAGCAGGGTGAAGGAGGAGCTCTTCATGAGGAAGGTTCTGGCAGCAGATTCCTTCCATGTCTGCACTTCAGAGACCAGTGCTTCAAGTCGCTCCAGTGGATCCAGCTGCACGGGAATCGCCCGGCCCCTCAAGACCATGTCTGATAGCATGTCCAACATAGGCGCACGCCCTCCTGCCTACACACACACACCACAATATATATATACCATCACAGAAACCACTTTCAGAAAGCACATTAATATATTAAAAAAATCTTTTTATTCCCATCTTTGTCTCAGTGAGTAAACTAAACAACTTACATGTCATGTTTTGGTACATTACTGACACCGAGTGTTTAATGATACATTTAGTCAGGGACATCTGAATACTCAAACAAGGCTGGTTCAGGATTGGGGACGTGTCAAGGGGGCGGGGCTCCAGAAGCAAGCCTGCATTACATTGTACCTGCAGCGCCTCAGCTTCCTTCAGCCACTCTGTGGCCCTGCAAACAGAGTCCCGCAGCAGCAGGCAGTTGGGCAGGTACGTGGGAACAGCCTCAACCTCTCGCAAAACGGCACACAGTGATGTCACGCTGTCTGGAGGTCTGGTGGAGCGAAAATGACATGAGGTTTGGGAACATACAGCTTTGTTTTATCTAACAAATTAACTCCGATTATCTAATTTGACCTGTTACATGTATTATACTGCGATATACAGCATTATCTGGAACAGGATAAGAGGTCAATGTCCTTAGTGACTTAGTGGATAGTGAAACATTATAGGAGCATTCAAAGTAGAAACATACCACCAGAAAAAAAACCACCAGCTTTTGTGTGCTGTTCTACATGGTCTAAAGTAAGTTTATGATTAGCTCCCACAAATTAAGTATTTATTTACTGTGATAAAAAATGCAGATCCTAGAGTAGCTCTTGTCTAAGGTCACATGAGCTTCAGGTAAAAATTATGAGGCAGTGGTAGCTCAGTGGTTAAAGCTCTCGACTAATAATCCAAAGATTGTCACAATTGTAAGTCGCTATGTAAATGTAAATTTATGAGTGCACAGCTCAATGCTGCCCTCACCTGGCCCTGAGCAGCGCCTGCGCTTTCTCCTCCCACTGCTCAGACACGGTGAGCAGCTCCTGCAGGCGAGCCATGGCGCGCTCTGTGGACGGGTGGGGCGTGAGGCCCACGCCGCGGTCGATCAGCTGCCGCATGGTGTCCAGGGAGAGGCCCCGGGGACTGGCCACCGCGTCCTCCGCCTGCCGCACGGCCGCCAGCCACCGGGCCAGCTCCAGGCGCTCGCGCAGCTGCGGAACCTCCGGGAGACACACGTCGAAGTCAGAGCTCTCGTCCAGCAGAGACTGGATCTCTGCCGCGGAGTCGGCAGTGATGTCGTCGGAGAGGACCTTCTCGCTGTGCTGCTGGAAATCCTCGATACGGTTCAACAGCTCCTGTGGGGAGGGGTAGGCAAAATATTCGCAGCGATAAAATAATGAAAATATGTAACCCTAACCTATATCTCCAACATAATTTGCATTATCTAGGTCATTTACCCATCCCATACCCAACGTCACTACATTCCCTGAGTAAGCAGGCTGTGCCTCGTCATGTTCCTTATCATCAGTTGATTCACATTGATGGAACGTGCGTCTAGACACTCATTCGGCACAACTGCTCCATTGACTTCCGTCTGGATGTTTAGTTCACAGCAGGGAAAGATTTGCACTACAGCTGAGATCGTGCTGTGAGGAGCTCTGATGGCTTAGATCCTACTGGATAAAGTCATGTGACCTTGTGTGTGTGTGTGTGTGTGTGTGTACACATGTTTGTGTGGTCGTTACCTTCAGTAACGGTGCCTGGGTTAGGCTGCAGGGGAGGTTGTAAAGTTGACGGACAAATGACCTCATTTCCTCTACACTCAGCTGGTTGTGAGACTTCCCACCAGAAGTGCGGTACCTCAAGAGGGAAAACAAATAGCACTTCTCTGAACACATCACATACCCACAATTCACCTCTTCACCCACAATGCACTGACTGAGGGTCGGGGGACTGGGGGGGGGGGGGTCGGGTTAATACCTTGTCTGTCTCTTGCCATTCAGCAACTGCTGGGCCACAGACGAACATCTTTCTGCATCCTGAGTGACCAGTCTCAGGTGCCGTAACAGATCATTATCTGGAAAATTCTTCTCATCAGACTCCTCAATCAGAGAACGGAAGACACAGAGGTCTAGACAGAGAGAGTGTGAGAGAGATATAGACAGACAAAGAGAGAGAGAGAGAGAGTTTTAGACTGAGCATTACTATAAATCTCTCAAAATCACTAAATGCATGACCTGCCAATTTCTCTGAATGGCGATTTGTGGCGCAACATAACAGATTAGCTGTTATGACCACAATTATTATTTAGTTATTGATCTTTCATTAAGATATATTAAGTAACACACACAAACACACAAACACGTATATATAAAACTCTTGTAACTCATAAAAGAATGAGAATCTGGACCCACTCACACATCCTTGGAACGTACAAATGTGTTAAAAGGAACACAAAGTCTTCCTCATACATCTAGGACGCTTTGTTTAATGTTTAATGTTTGTGTAACGTTTTTCCAAGCCAGATCCGCCATGTTTCCTTAACCTCAAGCTGACTACGCTGGCTGTAGTGAAACTCACTGCGTTTCTTGTCCAGCTTGGCCTCCAGGACCTCGGTCACACGTGTGGCCCACTCATCGTACTCCTTGGCCCTCTGCTTCACAGCATTCATCATGGGGTAGAGATCGTCCAGAGTGAACCGGTACCTGCAGGACGGGCACATGTTTACAGAAACCTTACAACTACCGTCCCTGTGTAATGACACGAGTGGCCTTCCTGATCCACTCCCCCAAAAAAAACACCTGGAAGGAATTTAGAAATATAAACACAACACTCCTCTGCAGTAATAGTAGAAAAAAAATGACGCACGTATCTATGCACTTCCTTACAAACATATCGAGTATCTAACAAAATATCAAGTACTCAGGTGTACACTGAGGTGTATTTATAACTGTAGTAACCTAATAATACCAAGTTAACCTACACCTAGTTTGTTCTAGGAGTCAACAAGCTCGGTGTGGAAAGTTGAACGGTGTGGCCATGAAAGACTCACTTGAGCGTGAAGTTGGAGATGGGGCAGGAGCAGAGGTGGTGGGCGTGGTGCAGGCACACCTGTTCACCCTGGCGACAGGGACAGGTGAGGGCAGACAGGTAACAGGTGGTACGACACATCGTACACTGCCTTTCATCATCCTGCAGTAGGTCGTACTTGAACAACTCGCACTGCACCACTCCCTGGAGAGGACGGATAGGGCGGAGAGGGAGAGGAACAAAGAGAAACACCGTGCTATTTATTTATGATTGTTTGTTGTAATATCATCTACGCATTGCTTTATAATCTGATCATCTTGCTTAAACCCTGGTAAACCTGAACCTGACACAGAAGGGGGAAGATGAAGAAAAATCAGTGAAGAAAAAAATATACTTCACACATCAGCGAAAGAGTCTGAAGATGATGCAACTGGTTTCAAAAACAGAAAGATTAATTTTCCAGCTATATTTTCTATATTCTACTCATGTTCCAGATCATTCTTTCCATCAAATGGATTGATGGCCCTTTACGACTCGCTAGCCCTGAGTGAGACAGCTGGTAGAAGAGTGTCAGGACTATAGTTCCCACTGCCTTTGTCATAGTGAGTCTACAATAATAGTGATATATGACAAAGAAAACAGAGCAAGAGTATAACTTTTCAGTTACACTCCTGGCCACCAAAACTCAGGTCTAGCTATGAGCACACCTGGATCATGTAATCAAAGGTTGTGGAACTTCAACTGGTGTGCTGAACTAAAAATGAGGACTGGCTTGCAAACCTCTATCATATTCACATCATCAGAAAGAATTAATTTGAAAAGCACTGGCACTAGGAAATACTGACAAACAAGACCTCTACTCTGTCAAATAGACCCTCAGCATACTCCAAATCTTATATCTGGATCTAAAAGACTCTCAGAGCACGTCATGCTTAGTGAAGTTGCACAGCTACAGAGCGATATGACTTTCCAAATCATACCCAGCCTGTGTAAATAACACTGGTTTATGCAGTGTTCTACAAGCCAATCAAAACTAGCTGCAAAATAAAACACACCTGAACACACTCTGAGCCTAAAAGGCCAGTTTCTCATAAGCTATTTACAGTCCTCTGGCAAGTTCAAAAACAAACCCAAAATCTGGTCGGGGGTAAATGGTTGATGAAAAACATGTTGGGTCATTTGGGGGCACTTCTCTCACCAGCTTGCGGACTTTGTTCCGGAGGTCCTTTTCCTCACTGATCATCAGAACCATGTCTTTGTGCACGGCTGACGCCAGAACCACGTCCAGCTTCTCGGCTTTGGCAGCCATGTTACAGATCATTTCATCATGGGAAAACACGCAGTAACGATGCAACAAACGGTAGTGATTCACACACTGACGACCCAGAGGCATCTACAGGGGGAGGGGGCGTGTGAAGAAAAGAGGGGTGGAGGGATTATTAAAAGTTCAAAAACAAGTTAAATTACCCATGACAGAAGCAGATCCCGACACCACCCGTTAGCCCTGATAAATCAAGCATCGTGCTACAACGAAGATGGCAGCAGACTGCAGACTTTGAGATTCTCTTACCCAGTCCACAGTGCAGAAGTTGACAGCCTCAGCGAAGTTAAAGCCCTGGTTAAAGCCGCTGTGGTAGGCTCTTGGGAACGTGATGACAAACTCTCCTGCACACTGATTGGTCCGGTAAATCTGGGAATTGTTGAGGTAGAGCATTATTTGAACTGTTGTGTGGGCACCATAACCACTACTGTCGTCGGCCTATGTGGGTGTGCGTCCACTAAAGTGTACATGTAAAATGCTGATACATCGTTATAAAAGGTGAGATGCACAGTCTGTGCCTTACTCTAGTGTGAAGATGGGAAAAAAGTTGTGCGTTATAGTGTGTGTGTGTGTGTGTGGGAGAGAGGGAATAAAAGAGAGCGATGTGTCAGAGTCTGTATTATGGCCAAATGAGTGTGCATGAGAGAGAGAGAGAGAGAGAGAGAGAGAGAGAGAGAGAAATGTCACTGTGTGTGTGTGTGCGTGTGTACCACGCGCTTGTGACTCACTGGTACTCCGTGCTCCATGAGAACGTTGGGGTTCATGATGGTGACAAGCTGGTGTAAGAGATCTGGCTGCATCTCAAATAGCTCAGGAGCCAGTTTCTTCATCACTTCCTCCAACTGCTCAGCTGCAAACCCAGGAGCCCCGTACCATGTCTTGGGTTCACCCCTACACACACCCGCACGCACACACACCCACAAACATTCAGCAGTCAGAATACAGCAGTCAGAGTCACTTTCTTCAAACACAGATGGAACTGGTTCTTTTTTCATATTCTGTTTACATCATATATACAATTCAGCCTTTCAGTTCACATTATTTATACACTGGCTTTCAGAACAATCATTTTCACAAAATAACATTATATAGGTCCTGGGCAATTCCATAACAAACAAGAAGGAACTTTTTACTCCAAAGCCTTTTAGGGTATTAGGGTATTCCATATTACCAGTGTTGTTGGAAGCATATAGCCGGGCTGATTTAACTCTCTTCAAAAAAATATTCACAACCCAACTGGAGTTACAGAAGATCTATAAAGAAAGGACTGCATAGTTACAGCTAACAGAATCTGAAGAACACGTTAAGCATGGGTGAGATTTCAAAGGTTATATTCGCATCAGGCTGTAGTGACTCGAATGAAATATTTTGCCTTAATCTGATACAGATTAGATTTTTTTCAAGGTTGTGTGGACAAACAAATCTGAGAGTCATTGTCAAATGGAGTTCAAGATCAGAACAATAATCCAATTCATTCCCACGTGACATAAATGACAGTAGTCAGAGTCAAAATTCTTTCGCATAAGCAGTATGGCATTGTAAAATTTAGCAGTACAGTAAGGCATTAAAAGGTAGTGTTCACCAGTGCAGGTAGTTGATGGAGTAGCTCCAGTGGTCCTCGATGTGCCAGCAGAAAGACGAGAAGCACATGCCCACGTAGAGCCAGGGCAGGGTCATACCACAGATGTCAGCCGTCACATGGGTCAACACGGACGGATTCATCATGGCCATGTTATTCAGGTTCCAACCACAGTTCAGGTACTTCTACAGCAAGCACATAGAAAATGAGTGTGAGATGTGCAACTGGGATAAAAACGTTCGTGGATCCATTTGGATTCTTCCACAATGCGTTTTAGAACATTGTTTA
Source organism: Sternarchorhynchus goeldii (assembly GCA_028565775.1). Lineage (NCBI taxonomy): Eukaryota > Metazoa > Chordata > Actinopteri > Gymnotiformes > Apteronotidae > Sternarchorhynchus > Sternarchorhynchus goeldii. The sequence continues at coordinate 5,909,440 of JAOXYF010000022.1, forward strand.
TTTTAAAAAAAAATTAATTTATTGATTTTTACTGAAAAAAATATATATTCGCATGCATATAATCCAACTCAACCTGCCTATGTGAAAATATTCTATCTATGAAATGGATCATATAAAACATTTCCCTGTGTGTTTTAAACGTACCTCGTCTTGCGGTGCAACCTTGAACCTGCCCCCCCTGATGGGGAAGCCACTGCCAAACTCCTTTGAAGCTATGTCTGCTCCATACTCCACCGTCACATCCTCCTCAATGGTAGCCACCAACCGCCAGAACTCCTTCTCCACCAATTCGGTGGGCACCATCTAACACACATGAACAAGCAGACACATACATTGGATTGAACTTTTACTGAAGTTAGGTTCAGCTAGCCAGAGCAACATGAAAATCCTGTGCGCTAGGTGGGGTTAAGCTTACGTGAACAGGCATGTTGAAGTAGTCAGACTTAAAAGAGTCAGCCATTTCCCCAAAGGCTTTGAGAGAGTAGTCTCTCCGTGCCTGCTCAAAGCCAAAAGCCTCCTGTGGTTTACTGCATTCCTGTGTAGAAACATTTATCAGCAAGTGAATAAAAGAATCAATCTTTTAAATGCAACTACCTTCCTATATAGAGACAAAACTATTTGGATTTTAAAACTGGTTTCATTTTAACTTGCTATGCAGTTGTAATTAAGGTTAAAAAATGCATAGCACTTTGAACAATATCAACAGCTACTTGGTGAACCATCTAGCGGGTAAAGAAACGCCGCCCATTTCAGAACTGCACTACTAAAAACACCATGTTTTTAGTTAAAGTCATGTAACATTTTAGTCTTGCTTACAGAGAATGTTTACTTTTTTTCAGTTTTTGCAGGCTATTTTCATTTTCAGTTCCTAGCAGGTGTAACAATCTACTGCAAAAGAATTGTACACGTGTGCACTGCCCACGTCGTCTTTCGAACCACTGGCCATGCAGCTGAACATGTATGGGAAATGCTAACCTAGAATAATCTGCCTGGAATAATCCCACGTGATAAAGCAGACACGAGTATAGAGGGAGGGTGTTGAATTGTGCTCTAATGGAGCCTAGCATACAACACATCTCCTGATGGTAGATCTCATGAAAGTGACGGCACCCTAGCAAGATCAGCTTCTCCACAGAACTTTCAATGGATTCTCACTATTTTTTGCAAAGACTAATAAATCACTACACACCATTACCAATTGCTTGCTTAATCACTGCATACAAATGAGTACCAAACTAAAACAATCTCTCTGGTCTGATCATGTCAAATAATTGATAGAGTCAAATGCATCTATACTTTGAATCATACTAACAATTAAAAATATAATTATCAGGTGGACCAATAAGCAGTGGACTGTCAGAGAACTAGAGGTGAAAGACGACTCCTTCTTCCCCCCCCCTCACCTGTGCCACACACTTGGGGCACCTCCAATCACCCTTAGGGACATCAGTAAGAGGTGGGATCAAGCAGAAGGTGTGGTAGCTGTCATCACAGCCATCACATAGCAACAGTCTGTCCTCATCGTTGCCACTCCCACATATTAAACATGCATACAGATCCACCTACAGTGACGAAAAGATGGACTTATTAAAAAAAACAACAAAAAAAACAGATGGTGGTTGTAGATGTGGAAGGTCTCGTCATACAGGAAAAATAAATGTGGGAGACAAAATCTTTGAAATGAGAGAGAGAGGAGTCTCACTATGCTGACGGGTGGTGGTGGGCCGATTTTCTTATAGCGAGTCTTGGTCTTCTCTGGCTCCATTTGGCCATCTTTACTCTCCACAGGTTCCTGCTTGACCTGAATGGGAACTTCCTTCACTGTACAAGCAATGCAAAAAACAACTTAAGCAGGGTTAACATGCTCCAAAAAAAGTCAGAGCAGAAAAAAAGCCCATCTCTAATCATCATTGTCCCTGGCATTGAGTAGGTCACCTGGTTCAGGCTTGGCTACAAAAGAGCCCATCCTCCTCCTGAGATTCGGCCTGTTTGCACACGCATCTCCTTCTGCATCCACTTCTGACTTGATGCAACCAAACTAGAGAGAGTGAGCAACAACCACTTCTTATCAAGAATTAGCAATACCAACTGCAAAGAATTGCAATGTGGACAGCAAGCATGTGAGTGAGTGAGTGAAACCGCTCTTGTTCTACCTCAGCTTTCATGCGTTTGCCTCTCCTGGCAGGTGCGCACGTGTCACTCGGCTGCAACTGAGCACTTTGCCTCTGCACCAGATCATGAGGTTTATATTCATTGCCATCATTTTCTGGGAAGGTGTGGTCCTGGGTTAACTGGTAAAAGAGTACGCAAAAGCAACCTTATAAAACGTGTGTGTGGCAGAGTTAAAACAGGATGTGCTCTTCTAGGTATCACACCATGAAATCGCAGCTACTCCACTACTACAGGGAGGTAGCGGCACAGAGAAGTGGAAATGTTCTCGGAAATTTCAGCATAGTGATATGCAAGATGCATTAATGCAGGAAAATAAAAAGATACCATTTGGAAATTCCTACAGAACAAATTAAATTCTCATGAGTACCCACGTGACCAACCTCACAACCCAAAAGTGGATTAGCAGGCAGTTTATGACAAGCACTACCAGCGAAAAGACAAAGGTTTGCAATAGCAGGACAAGAGAAGGAGAACTGTGTGTTTCAGCATTCTGCCAGTAAAGGGACAAATATAGCATACTTCACTAAGAAAAAGTACCTTTACGTTTTGCTGACCAGCTTACAATTTCAACTCAAATAATATCTGCTTTAATGAAGCATGAAGGTAAATACAAAATATATATAATAATAACAATGTTGTAAAGGCAGTATAACAATGAATAATTGTATAAGTACTTATAAAAAGTCATTATAATTATAATAATTTGAATTGTTTAATTTGAAAGCTTTATGCTACAAAGTAGACATTCACCACAACCACGAGGTTAGAAGACAAGGTAAAATCTAAAGCGTCTAAATAGCTTGCTAATGTCTAAATGCTAATGACTACAGATTTGGGGCACAACGTCTCATTAAGACAATTTTAGGATTGAGGACATGGCAAGACGGTACTTTATGGACAGTACATTTTATTTGTCCTCCTCTTTTCCATGTTTGTTCTCATCACCAAGGAGGTGAGAAGAGCTAAGAGTTCCTACCGCAGCTACATGAAGGATTCTGGGTACTTATATTTTTCTCCACAAAGGCAAAATTGCAGGGTTCGGCATTTACACAAAATTCTCACAAATAAAGGCATGAACTTCGTAACGTTTTTAAGGTGGGGATCTTTAATTTGTTTGTTAGTCATATTCTCTCTCTCTCTCACTATAATCAAAGCCACACAAAGGAGCTTTGATCAAAAGAGTTTCTTTGTCTTTGTCTCTTGCTAATATCAGATTACAGCTTCGAATAGGCAGAAGGGAAGAACAGAAAAAGAGCCAGTGACCATGCAGTGCTTAACCCAATGAGCCGTCCTTTATGAGGACAACACACACATATGCACATAAGCAAATGTGAACACACACACACACACACACACACACACACACACACACACACACACACACACACACACACACACACACACAC
>JAOXYF010000022.1:5913117-5949081 GCA_028565775.1 Sternarchorhynchus goeldii
GGGGCAGGTGTTAAGGGGTCAAAAGAGGTCATGGGACATCAATAACAAATACCAGCCCACTTCACAGGCCACCAAGTCTAAACCAAAACAATGCTTAAAACAACAATCACCACCACCACCACCACGAAAAGACAAGTGCAAAATGTGTTTTTTCAAGGGGAAAAAGGGAGATCAGTAGAGCATGTGTTTAAAGCATATGTTACCTTTAAACATATAGAACAAAGAGCCCGTTACCTTTAAAAATATGCTCTACTGATCTCCCCCCGGTTTACTGGTCTTTCATTTAGAAGGTCACTATGGGTTACTAACATGACTCCACCTTATGTTAGTCCATCTACTCAAATACATGAGAATCAATGCGATGACATATTCAAGTTCTAAACTTTATTGGATCCAAGCTTTGCAAGTGAAGACATTTTCAATATCCTGTGTGAATATGGCCAAAGTAAATGCTTATCTTGCAGAAATGTGGACATTGAAGCCACCTTTGAAATCACCATTGTATTTTAAATGTTACAATCTGTCTGTCTTGGATCAGAGAAGCAAACGTACCTTCTCCTGTTCAGGAACCATCCCAAATGTCATGGCTTTGGCAGCTAGCTCTGGAGACTGGGCAAGAGAGTACACCGAGAGGTAGGTCAGAATGAGTGCCTCCACTGGGCACAGAAGTTACCAACATCCAAACATCTCCTTTAGCAGAGATGATAAAAATGCAATGCTGGATTTGATGGTGAAGTGTAAGGTTATGAAGTTATGGGTGAACATAACATATTATAACAACATCGTTCCAGTTTTTAATCGCATTAAAAACATTTACTAAAGGCAACTTAATTTCACTCACGTCAGTCTGGTTTCACTTGGAAATCAGAACCAATATTATTGACATTATAACAAATTAACACATTATAACAACGTAAAGAGTGTTTACTCCTAAAATTACTCTTAGCATGTGCGGCCTTGCGCCCTTTTGTGATGGACGGTTGTGAAAGACTCCCAATTAACACAAGAAATAGATGTTTTTGCAGTTTAAAATGTTAATATTTACATCGCTTCCTCATGTTGATTAGAGCTAACAAACATCAAGCTGGAACTGCAACGTGACTATGTATGATAAACAGCAAAGCTACATATTAGGCCTCATGAAACCAAACAAACCTAAACTCTGGATGTGAACCTAACGAGCCACGGGTGGATCTTTCAGGATGTGTGAAATATGCTGGTATTGCGGTAATTCCATCAAAAACACACACGAGCAAAGTGCGAGTTCATGACAGATCATGCCTATACATACCAGCAGGTTGGCTCCGGACTGGAAGAGGCTGTAGGGGTAGAGGATTCTCTCGTAGTGGGCCCGCAGGTGTGAACCCACAGCCTTGCCAGGGGCAAAGCCCATTGCCATGGCAATCTTTGTCCATCTGCGCTCCTTACAGACTATATCAAAACCCCCTTCTTCCACCACCAACTAGAGATGGAGAGACAGACAGCTTAGACACAAAGAGACTTAAAACACTGCATGAGATGGATTTGATCTTTTTAACTAGATTACCTTGTTGAGCTGGTACAGATTCAGAATCTTTCGCTCCACATGTGGAATTTTGAGTGTGCATCCCTGAAGTTCCCAAAACTTAGCAATCTGGTCCAGAAAATTAAGCTTGACCCGAGTTTGTGCCTAGATTGCACAGAGATGCACAGGATGAGACAAGAAGTAGAAAAGGGAAAGTCAAACATACAAAAAAAAAAAGACATGAATCACCAAGAAACTGAATACAGAATGATAATGTTTAACTGATTTCTGTCTTGTTCCTGTTGTTGAACTGTGCTGCTATTGATGTGGAAAACAATACCCAGGGTTTTAAAAAGGCCTAAATTCTGCTGACTAAGCCTCTCTAACAGACACCCATGAGCAGCAGAAAGCAGAGCTAGTGAAAAGGAAGGACACACAAAGCCTGGTGAAGTTCTACCAAACACATCAATACAAACATACACACACACACACATAAGAAAGTGAAATTTGGTGTGAAATTACCTCCAACTCATTGAGTCTCTGAATCCGAGGAGTGAAATGAAGTCTGTCTACATCACATGCAAATGGGGGTTGCCAGTCCTAAACAGACAGGACTAGATTCAGCAACGCACACAGCAAAAAATGTATCTGCTGCAGTCCTACACAAAAAGACATTTCTCCAGTGGCAAATGCTACTTCACTGGGGTCTGCTTGACCTTACATTTTTCACACTAAGAACAAGTATGTTAGAATGGCCAGGATTAACCAAGGAGGTGAATGCTGCTTTCGTACAGTAAATTAATCTGTAGGGTTTTACATATGTATGCAATAAATATATGTGTAGTTCCACTGCAAAAACATGCCAAGAGCCCCAAATTGGATTCATCACTCCACTATTATGCCAGTATAATTTCTATAAGATTTTCCAATGGTTATTTCCCAAAAATTTAGCAAATAGCTAAATGCAACACGTATATCAATGTCTTCACGAACAGCACTTCATTCTGCCATTACTCATTCAGAGGCTCACACCAATGCCTTCACCCCAGCAGGCCTTCTAGAGAGCAACAGAATTAGAGACAAAGAATAACAAACAGGTTTCAGGTTTTTTGTCATCCAAGACACTTTCTCTGTGTCCAGTCAACCACAGTGATAAATCACTAGCACATGAGAAAGTGCCAGTACCAAGTAATGTGGTGCCTAGAACAGAAAACAATCTATAGGTAGATGTCAACCATAGAGGGGTTTTAGAGGGTCATAATAAATTCATATCAGCGACATAGATATTGATATAGAGCCGTTTGTAAATCTTGTATTGAGAACTTATTTCTTATGGTTTTTCATTGAGATGTTTTCAGACCATAGTGAGATCACAGTAGACACCACTGCTCCATATTTACTGAATTTTGGTAATACGTCAGTACTATTTTTGATCTAGTCATGCTTCTGTACAGTTATATCAGAATAAAGTATTGTTTCATAGAGACAACATAACGGGTGGTTGGGTCTGTCCAAGAGTAAGCAATGCTGGGCTATAAAACTCACCAAGGACATCCAACAAAGCATAAGAGTATAAGAAAACATTCAAATCAAACAAGGACCTTAAGACTACTTAAGCAAATTGTGAAATGTGCACTTTATATATTGAGTAAACAAAAACACAAAATCGATCACTGCAACAAAAAAAAAAAAACGACAAGTGTGAACTGAAGAAGGATCAATGGTGTTAACTAACTATTCTGTTAATTCACACACCACTTTCATGCCTTTTAGAAACATGTATGTTAGAATTGGACTTGCATTCAACAAACAATAAGACATTGTAGTGAATTAACATTTATACTTACAGCATTTAAAAACAAAAACTTAACATTTTGCATTGGTGAAACAGCTACTTTACACAGAACAACTCAACCAGAGTTTTATTTGTATTTTAATCTTCACCTTGAATTCATAACAGTAGGTGCATCCCAATCCTGATTGTACAGCCATTGTAAAACAGTTTGTGAGTAACTATACTGCCTCGCTTCACAGCTTTGGTCATGTTTACCCTGTTCACCAAAGAACGTGAAACTCTGCTGGCCAGTTGGTGTTTCTTTAGGAAGCTCAGACTCACATATGGCCCAAACCAGGCAATGTGCCATGACATTCCAGAGTTACTCTGCGTGTGTAAAGAAAGTTATGTACACTGTAGGGAGGGTTTTATTAGTGAAGGGCTCTAGATGGCCTATGAGTATTCAATGAATGGATGCAGGAGAGATTCTATGAAAATATAATTCACTAATATTGTAATGAAATGTTGCCAGGCTCTATGCAATACCACATTGATTAAGTATAAATAAGAAATCAAATAAAAAGCAATATTGGTGAAGTGTAGGCTTGTCTTAATAGCTGGAAAATTAATCTGGAACAACTGAGAAGCTCAGTGGATACTATATAGTTCCAAGTTTAAAAAAAAAGAACCATTTGAGTGATACGTTATAAATTATAACACTTATTTTATTATTATAAATCCTAACCATTTTGTTAATGATTAGCAAATTCAGATGCTAAATAAAGGTCAATTACATTTAAAAATATGTTGTGTACAGATGAATGCAAATTTACATCATCTGCAAAAACTAATAAAACAAACAATCTAACCTAATCATGGACGGTAGTTTAGTTTAAACAGTCCACGGGTCATCATGTCTACCTCTCTGGGTTTCTTACATTCTAAAAAACTGTATTTCGATACACGTCATACAAAGTTGCACTTCCTCTTTTATAACCACGTAGGTGTTTTATCCACAAAACCACTTCCTCTGTCAATACATACAAGCATACAATATTACACTACAACATCCACTGTGATAAAGCAGAGAGAAAGTATCTTTCCAGCTAATCTAAAATACTGTTACAGATCATACCTGTCCATCTCTCACTTGCACTACAACAAAGCCACCACAGCCTTACTTCCTTATATTTCCACAATGACTAATATAACATAAGTCTTTTCATCTAACCTGTCCTTCTGGAGAACTGCATGAAAGAGCTTAAACCACTCCTACATACACACACAAAAATCCACCCACTACCGACCACACATTGCCATTTTCCAGAGATGGACACAGATAGCATAATGTAATAAAAAAAAGAGGTTTGCAAGATTTGCAAGATGGTTTACACAATACTACTACCATGTTATTAAAGCACATAAACAGAAAAGTAATTAACAGGACAACAATGTCCAGAATTTATACATTTTATAATAGTCATGATTGACTATAATACCACAATACAAGACATAAATACAAACGTTTTAAAATAACTTTAGTAGTAAAATGTTGTCAAAAATATCTATATTATGTACTATTATTTGTAAGTATAATGTAGTAAGTATAATAAACTCCTGACCATTTTTTTACATTAGACACAATCATTTGAAACATAATTCATATGGGTGGCCTCAAGATATTAGTGACCCAAGAGTTGTGGTTGCTTTCAACATGCATTATCCGTCTGCACAAGTGATTACACAGTAAAAAGCACACTCAAAGCATCGATTAGCACACTTAATACATCAAGGCTTTAAGGTCAGTGTGTATTAATAAGAGTTTCAAAATATTAAAAGAACAAATAATCTATTCTACAAAGTAGTGTACTCTTCCCCTAAGCATTTAAAGGGACAAGACAGGTGAAGAATAAGACATTTCCACATTTCATATCTGTAGATGGTCCAACATTTGTGGCAAAGACACACAAAATGGCCAGATGGTACACTCACTCCACAAAGGCAACATGGAGGACACCACCCTAAACGCGGCCTGTTGAGTGAATTCCGTTCAAAAAGACAACATACGTAGTTTAATTATTAAGGCTGAGAGGTGGCAAAAAATCACATGTAAAAATTATTTTAGAAGAAGTCAGAAACCGCTCCACGATATTTGTTTACGTAGACGAGATGTATACACACTGTAGCAAGGGCGGCCGTTGAAAAATCGTTTGACTAGTCTACAATCAGCAGTGGAAGACATGTGTGAGCAGGGTTATACGAGATACGTTTTGGGAAAGAATAAACATCGCGGTTTCTATAAGGCAGGCATACGTAACCATTTGACTAAATGTGGCATACCTTTTATTAAGCATTTGGAGTTTAATTCTTGGTTATTTTACTCGTATATCTTAAGGCCTCAAGTTAAATAAAATGGTCACAACGGTAATATCTTGTTTTCACTTTCTTGTGCGACCTAAATACACGCGTAAAACATGTCACGTAGCTCACGTATTCTTGTGCGTCAATTTTTGCGCATGCAATATGATTTTATTTCCGCAAAGAGCTAGTTGCCTGGACAATTTTCATTAGATAATACATACATCGGCAACGCTGAATATTTCTGTATTTAAAGTTCGTATACAAAATCTGAAATGGCGGAGTGAGTTATCGTTTGGGATCGTTGTGTGCATCCCTCATAAAAACACTCCATCCAATTAAAAAGAAAAAAAAACAGCCTTAAACTCAATATCACTTCCAAAGGATACCCAAATACCTTAGAAAAACACAATGTTCCGCAATAACCAAATTACTCAAATTTCCGCTACTAGTCTTGATACAATATGTAAGGTTTACGTAATAGCATTTTATGTCGCATGCAGTTCAGGACAGAATATGCGTTAATAAAACCTATGCTGATCTAGCAAGAATAACGCCACAAACGCCATTGTGTTAAGACATAAAGAAAATCACCACTGAATGTCATCTTTCGGAGGCAAACTTAAATGTTACAGTGATGCGGTAATGCACCTCGCGATGTATCCCCTACAGCAGTGGGACTTCAGAGACAAACTGTCTTTTGCTAACTAGCTCATCATAAAAGTATTTCAAAACGATAGCTAGAATACCTAAGCTAAGCTTAGAAAAAAAGACAAACGTGACACCAAAGGTATCAAGAAATTCCCCATTGAAAACGATTCCATATGTTTTCAATTGCCAAACCTTAAACGAAATAACGTTAGCCGTCTAGTTAGCTAATAACGTAATACGTCTATACAACTTGCTAATTAGCTACATTCTCAATAGCTTTATTAGACAACTTTTCGTTTACTCTCAGGCTAGTTTTGATATTCCCAACCCACTGTTGCTAGCTATCTAGTCGGACCTGTTTACACTATATTACTAGAAACCTAGACAAAAGATGATCGATATGTTCACACAAGAGTGCTTATACTGAAGTTATCGAACATTCAGTTACAAAAAATGCAAACTACATTTTCTCGGAGCTAGGGTAGATAGATGGGTAAGCTAGGTATGTAACAACAGTAGTAGGTAGCTAGCTGGCTAACGTGCGTAACTAGAATGTGTAAATATATGACTGACTAGCTCGCTGGCTAATGAGTTAACGCTATCTAGCTAGCATGTAACAATTTATAATCACATGACAGCTTACCGGTATATATGTAAACAAACAGTAAAATGAACTATGCTACATCTCCAGTAGGCATGAATGTCCTTAACATCTAACTAGCGAAATGGTAATGGAGGTAACATTACATTTATAAAGACATCTAGCTAGCTAGCCATCACTATCCAAGCAAGTTTCTTAGCTTAGCATTACCTTAGGTTGCAAGCTAGCTAGGTAGGATAGCTAAGCTAATTGTCTTGCATTCAGTCTGTTCTCACATGTAGCTAGCTAGTTAAATCTATGCTAGCTAGCTTCATAACGAAGTTTGTTGTCAAGGTTAGTGTAATATTAATCTAGGATAAATTCAGGTTACGTATTAGGTTAGCTAGTTAGGTATTTGCGCTCATAACTAACGTTACGTAGTTATATTAGTCAAAGACAGTGAGCTAGGTTGACCACATCCCAACAAGCAAGGAACACAAAGCACACAAGACGGCTTAGCTAGCTACTACTGTCACTACGCCGCCATGTTGAAAATATTCCCTTTAAATCTAGCTAGCTCGTAAGATAGCTAGTTAGCTACTAGTGGACTTGACAAAATTTTGAAATCGTGGTTGCTGAGGAAATGTGTTTTGGTTCATCGGGCTATCAACACATCTGGAACGCACTCACCGGAGGTGGTCGGATTTTGCATATACCGGTTTTTTCCGCGATAGGTCGTATCTTATTGATAAATGCGAAAGGATCCGCAAATTCCTCCCAGCTAGGTTCGAAGACTGGGCACTCCGGAGGCGGCTTGAACTCGTCCGGCCGAGGCTGGGTCATTCTGGAGGTCCGATTCCAGAGCCACACAGACACAGGTCACTCGGTCGTGACAGAGAGTTATTTGGCTCTGCACTACGCTCAATGCCTCTGATACTCCCCTGTATATTTCCCACTAACTCGAACAATCAGTATCAACATACGATGGCTTAGTCAAACACACACATACACAGTGAGACGATTGCTCTTAGGCAGTTACCACATCCGCCCCAAAAAATAGATACCGAATCAACATACAAACCGTATAAACCAGTACATAACCATTTACCTAACGAAGTTGAATATTCACGAATACTACTACTGATATATACAAGTACATTCACGTAAATGTATCAACCGTTACGTTGTTTACATATATAACAGGTGCAAGATCTTCAAGTTCAAGATTTAATAGCATTTGTTTGCCATAACATCACTGATCACTTTATATAAATGAGTTAAAATGTAAAAGCATTTTTTGGACAAAAGGTTAGAAAACAGCCTTTTAGTACAAGCTAAAGTACGTTTTTTTTAAAAGACCACACTAGTTAGCTAGCACCGCAAGTACATTGTTCCATATGCACTAAATGACACAGAGTTGATATCCTAAACTCCAAAACGTATTGTTTTTTCTCAGGAAACCTTGTAAATAAAAATACTTTAGTGTACATACTTCATTCTGCATAAAAACTGTACACAAATTAATTTCTCTCGATTGCTAACCACTCTGCCGTTGGTTTATCTATGATTGCATATCAACAGATACAACATATAAAATGTATTTTCAGCCTTCATTGTCTTCTTAACACATTGTAACTCGTTTCATTTGAGTTTATCGGTGACAGGATCGTATTCTTGAACAAGTTTGACTTGTCTTTTCTAATGAGTTTTATTCAGTTATTCAAACCATTTTCACTCTACATAATAGTATTTACTTCCGCGGATGAATACCTTCAGGTGACAGCTCGCGGTGACCGGGACTTGTTCTTTAAATAGACCGTATGAAGCAGCTGATTGGGTGCCTTACGATGTAGTGGACTGGGAGGGTCCAGTAGTGAAATTCGAATAATAATAATAATAATAATAATAATAGTAATAATAATAATAAAATACAAGTCATCTGCGATGGAGATTAATAATGCAAAAAATTTGACTACTTTGGACTATAGCACGCAGGGAACGTTAATCCATGACTTGTATTCTTTCAGCATTAAAATGAGTCCAGATATACGTAGTCAGCACTTTGCTACAAAATTGTTCCGAGTGATGTCAACAATTGCAGAACTCAAGACTCACTCCAAAGGGTCAGTAGCACTCTCGCATCAATTGTTTTATAAAAAATACCTTGCAGTGCTATCTGGCTGACCTAAACAGATACATAATCTCACATGCAAAGCATTTAAAATGGCTACACAGTACAGCCTAAATGTGAATCCAATAACCCCTACTTTTGTTTCCAAGTTTACAGCCTAAATTTGTAGTTCATCACTGGCCTATTCATGTTGCGATAGGCAATATTTTCAGAACTTACTTGGGTAATATGATAAACAAAAACAACCAAAGCACCACAAAGACTTGACACGCAAGATGAAATATTCTGTAAATGAAAGTAATTTTGGTATCAGGCAGCCAATAAACAAAAACCAAATGTTTATTTCCAGTTAATGAAGGCCATGGAATTTAACAAGATCATTTGTGGTACCCTTCTTCTGAGGAATCACAAACAACTTTTTTTCAATGAAAATTTATTCAGAAAGAAAACATTGCAGTCAGCCACAACACATCCATGTGAAGGCAGTCAGCTGTATTGGAGTCAGGAAAAAAGTTGTCACAAGTGAAACATTTGGCAAGCTCAGCAATCGCATGAGCTTAATGGGACACAAACGTAAACAGAAGAGATAGAGACTAAAGGACAGAACAACACACATACAAGGCAGGCAGATATGCAGTTCCCTTTCTTTAGGACAAGGGGTTGCAGCTTGGCAACAGAGGTAAGAGCGTCACCAAGTGATTATCTAGAACCAGCATCTTTAACTCAATTTTCCATCTGGTCCGAGATCAACTTTTACCATCAACTGTTTGGAAATCAATATTCCTCTCCCTCCTCCTCATCTTCCACAGACTCTGTGCCAACCTCTTCATAATCTTTCTCCAGAGCTGCAAGGTCTTCTCTGGCCTCAGAGAACTCTCCCTCTTCCATGCCTTCACCCACATACCAGTGCACAAAGGCTCTCTTGGCATACATGAGGTCAAACTTATGGTCTAGCCGTGCCCAGGCCTCAGCAATGGCTGTGGTGTTGCTCAGCATGCACACAGCCCTCTGGACCTTGGCCAAGTCTCCTCCAGGAACCACAGTTGGAGGCTGGTAGTTGATGCCAACCTGATGGTGAGATTGAGGGGGTGGGAAAATAAATGAATTTCATAATAAACACAAAAAATCTCCAAGGAAGAATACCCTTTAAATCCTCCCATGCGCATGATAATTAAGTCAATTCTGCAAATGGTAAACACTTGCTCTTGCCTTACCTTAAATCCAGTGGGACACCAGTCCACGAACTGGATGGAGCGCTTGGTCTTGATGTTGGCAATGGCAGCATTCACATCTTTGGGTACAACATCACCACGGTACAGCATACAGCACGCCATATACTTGCCATGCCGGGGATCGCACTTCACCATTTGATTGGATGGCTCAAAGCAAGCACTAGTGATCTCGGCAACAGACAGCTGCTCATGATAGGCCTTTTCAGCCGATATTATAGGTGAATAGGTGACCAGAGGGAAGTGGATTCTAGGATATGGCACCAAGTTGGTTTGGAACTCCGTCAGATCCACATTCAGGGCTCCATCAAACCTCAGAGAAGCAGTGATTGAGGACACGATCTGGCCAATGAGCCGGTTGAGGTTGGTGTAGGTGGGTCGCTCAATGTCAAGGTTGCGACGGCAGATATCATAAATGGCCTCATTATCAACCATGAAAGCACAGTCAGAGTGCTCCAGGGTGGTGTGGGTGGTCAGGATGGAGTTGTAGGGCTCAACTACAGCTGTAGAGACTTGAGGAGCTGGATAGATGGCAAACTCCAACTTTGACTTCTTGCCATAGTCAACAGACAGTCGCTCCATTAGTAGGGAGGTAAAACCAGAGCCTGTCCCTCCACCAAAACTGTGGAATATTAGGAAACCTTGGAGACCAGTGCACTGGTCAGTCTAAAAGCAGAATGCAAAAAAAAAAAACAAAAAAACAAAAAACAAAAGGTAATATTTATATAAATGATTTCAGCAACATCAACTGCAGTCATAAATGTGGAAATTATTATATCATCAAATGCGAGAGAAATCCAGTCCCTCCATTCTTACCAGTTTGCGGACACGTTCCAGAACCATGTCAATAATTTCTTTGCCAACAGTATAGTGACCACGGGCGTAGTTATTAGCTGCATCCTCCTTCCCAGAGATGAGCTGTTCTGGGTGGAAAAGCTGCCTGTATGTGCCTGTCCTCACCTCATCTGTGACCATACACACAGTTTTAATCACAGTTCATCCACGAGAGTTTTTATGATGTTTATTCAATGAAATTAATATTTTATTAGAAAGGCACAATATAGTTAAACAGGAGTGAATCAAACAGACATGAAAGCCTTGACTGGATATCAATCAAACATTATATTCTAAATTATATTGCAGCAATCAAGCTCACTGCTTGTAAAATGACTAAACTGAGAAAAGCGGAAGAAAGAAATGATGAATATATATATATATTTTTTAAAAATGCTCTGCCCCCGCTTATGCCCACTTACCAATGACGGCTGGCTCAAGATCCACAAATACTGCTCTTGGTACATGCTTTCCAGAGCCAGTCTCACTGAAGAAAGTGTTAAAGGAGTCATCCCCACCACCAATGGTCTTGTCACTTGGCATATTGCCATCAGGTTGAATGCCATGCTCCAGGCAGTACAATTCCCAGCATGCATTGCCGATCTGGACACCAGCCTGGCCCACATGGATGGAGATGCACTCACGCTGCGAGGTGCAGACGATGCAAGGGAAGAAGAAGAAGAAGAAAAAAAAAAAAAGTTAAACTGGCTGCTTACCCACTACCGTGGGCTCCAGATCCACAAACACGGCCCTAGGCACATGGCGGCCAGTGCTGCTGGTGTTGAAGAAGGTGTTGAAGGGGTCCTGACGGGAGTTGGGCAGTGATATCGTATCCTGCATCACACCGTCAGGTCCTACACCATGTTCCAGACAGAAGAGTTCCCAGCATGCATTGCCAGTCTGAACGCCAGCTTGACCAACATGGATTGAGATGCACTCTCGCTGTAGGCCAATAACAGTAGCAATCACAACAATCCTATCTGATTCTAGGTACCCCCTTTACCTGTGTTCAGTTACACTGTGCAAGAAAGTTAAAATTTTGCTCGAGCTAAAATATGTAAACCCGTTTTATGTCAAATTCAAACCCGTTCCATAATGTTTCTATGGCATGATTTTTTTTTAATGTGTTAAAATTCTACATATATGCATCTTATTCATAAACATCGCATTTGTGTATACAAATATGGTGCTAAATGCACAATGTATGAGGCCTCAGCAACATCTCTCCAACTGTAGCTACTGCACATGACCTGTATATGATGGAGAACTTGTGACCCTCTTTCAGTGTTATTTTAAACCAAACGGTCAAAGGCAACCTCAAGTCACAGTTGGACTTGAAACTAGAGCCATAGCTCGGTCATAAAACTTAGTATAGATAACACCTGTACAGAAAGACTGAGCTGCGGTACACAAGGCAACACCCCAACGGAAAAGCTAGGTCTTTTTTTAATGGAACATGATCACGGAACTCAAAAATGTGACAAAGGACAGGGGTACGTCTCTTACGATTACTAACGAAAGTGCTGCTTCTGGTGCAGTAAGTAAATGTCTGTTATACAGACAAGTCAAGGTAAGAGTTGGAAAGGAATGGATCCTCGCCACAAGAATTTTAGATTAAGAAACGAAGCGGATAAAATGAAGTACGTAGGGGAGGGGTGCATCACGTCACAACTTGTCTGAAAATAAACTTCCTTCCTTGTTCTCATTCTTTAAACATAAGGAAAGGACGCGCGTTACAGAATTTAACAAACAGCATTTTATTAAAATCAAAAAGCGGAATCCTGGACTAATGTATTTTGGGCAAAGTCTCAAACTGCCACCAATGAAAGCTTCGCAAATTGTCAGCTTTCATGCTTTTGTTTCAGTCCAGACCCCATCAATTCATTCTCGCCGTTTAATTCAAAAGGAGCCGACAGTTTTGACAAAGAAATCTTTGTTTTTACACAACATAAAAGATAATACTAAGCATCCTAAGCCAGGTTCAAACTTGCCACGCCACAAAAGAACTAGGGACCGAATCCCGATTCTGCTGCCACCATTCCCATCTCCCTTTCCCTTCCCCCATCCTTTCTACCCCTCCTTCCCCGTTCTCCAAGCTAATGGGGCCTCTTCCGCCAGATTCCGCAAATTCTTCGATTGCAACAGGAGTTGCACCTCGCTCATATTACATCTAGTTTTTACACAATAAATATTTATATCTAAAAATAAAGACAATTCCCGTTGTTCCCCTGATCTATAATAAGACAAATGAACCAAAACCTTTTTCCACGAATCAATCAAATAAAGGATAAGTAGATATACGTTCACAATAAAGCGAAGAACGATAAAGTTGATACATCGATTAAATTAGGTTAAATTATATAACTTTTAGATAAGTTAGGCCTGAAAGTAAATCGAGCAATTTTGGCGCCTTTCCTGAGAATCAATAAAGTTTAGCATATGTATTTTGTAGTGGGCTGGGGAAGAGACTTACCATTTTTGATTTAGTCTGGAAAGGTAACTGAAGTGCTACAAATGCCAAAAAAAATGTTTAACGTAGATTGCGCCCAATGTTAGAGCTCCGTTGACTACAGACGCGTAACGTATCTTCGCCAACACAGCAATGTCAAGAGCAAGGTGCGTCGCAGGATCTTTTATAGGTTTCCGTGCTCTGGCACCTCCTGTGCAGCTGTACTATTGGAGAACACAAGAAATGGGAACCTCCTCGTCTTGCTATTGGTGTAATCAAATATTCGTCTTCTTTTTTTTTTTTTATTAAAAGCAGTTTCGCAACGCTTTTTGAAAAATTTTAACAGAACAATACACTGCTGTATCTACAATTGCTACAGCTGCGACTTATCGGTGTGATTCACTGCTTCACTTATGTTTAACACTTTATCCAAAAACAAACAAACACAAACTAAAAGCGGCGAGGGTGGGGGTATTTCACCTTTTCTTTGAAACCCGTCAGGTGTTCTTTTCCACTGCGGCTTCATTGCACTTTAACCCATTGCTTGATGAAATTGTGCTTTAAGAAAAAAACGCATTGCAGTTAAAACCCTTTACACGACAAGGATCAAATGGGTTCTTAATGGGATCTCGGCTGATGTACAGACGCTTTATTACATTTCTTTATCATGGTAGCAAACTATTCAGTTCACAATTAGATCAGTCATTACACCATACATAATGCAATACATCACACAATAGCTCACCAATCACTCATAACAATGAGTATATATATATATCCACATAAAAATACATTACAGATATTCAAGATCAGTGTTTAACCAACATTTGGTAGAGAAGTAAATTCATCCATTTATTCTGAATCATATCTTAAATGCACTTTAAAAAAGCAAAACTGGCTAATAGACGTTTCTGTGATGCTAAACACAGTACATACATGGTAATGATGCCCATTGTACAACACTCAAATTGATTTAAAGGTACAACAAGTAACTCTTGCAGCTGTTTTTACTCCCATACTTACAACTCAATGCTAGCAACACAGCTAGCAATAAAGCTGGCCCCATAATCACTGTGGAAAAGGCATTTTCACAAAACATAGTCCATCATCACAAACACTTACTTTCTGACATCAGCAAACCAGATCACACACCTATTAAAATTAATTTCCATCAATATTCTTTGTTGTTTATGTTCAGGTTTTTTTTTGTTTTTTTTATCAGAATCCCCTATTTACTGTACCTTTAAGTGTGAGACAATGAGAAGGGCTCCTGCTTCTCATAATCAAGGCTAGTATGACAAAAATGCAAGAAAGGACCATCTTACTGGCACCATAGAACTTCACATGGGAATCACAGATTTTTAATTTACAGCCATAAATGATGGCACCTTTCTTTAGAATCCTAAAACGAACTCTCCTTCAATTATACTCTGCAGTCAGAGTTGACAGAAGCCCCATGGTTTGATTTGGTGAAATGTTGTGCCACAGGGGCAATAAGGCAAATAGCAGCAACGGCTGAAGCACACACAATCGTGTTCTTCTACATCTGTAGTCTTTTACAGCAGTAGATCAAATTATTGCACTTTTGTAGACTCATCCTCATATGTAACCACAGATACCAGTGAACCACAGGGCCATGTATAGAGACCAGAGAGATCTCAGCAGGGTGCACGCAGTGAGTGCATTGTAAAGGTTCTCAGATGGCAACAGAACTAAGGTCCAAAAATGGGAACAAAACAGAAACGTGACAGGGATGTTAATATTATCGGGGTTTCCAGTTTGTTTGCTTTTCTGTTGCAAGTGTATGTGGCACATAGAAAACCAGTCTCGGATGTTAGCTGCCAATCACAAGCCCAAAAACATTTCCCCTTCAACATATTTCCGTCTATTTAAACAGTCTGTTCTTATTTCTCTCGGAGCACACAAACCCCTGCGTCACAACGCTGAGTAGCCATGGAAGTCACAACCTCCCAGCTGTCCAATACAGGGTCATAACATTCAATACTGCTGAGCAAGGAGTTTCCATCATATCTGACAATGGGGTAGAGAAATAAAAAGACATGAGTTGTTAAGCTTGGCGATTACTGTGATATTTTAACAAAAAACACCTCAAAAACAATATAAACAACCGAGACAAATATTAACAAACACAGCATTGTGTGAGGAGTTACTCAAGGCTCAATCCCAAATCTATTAAATGTTTTGTTCTAAACCAATACAACGGGTGCCATATTGCACATTGTTAGTGCATTTTATCTGGTCTACCATATTGCACATCGTTAATGCATTTTATCTGGTCTACTATAACCTATATTAAGCCCTGCTGTTTTTGTACTATGGCTTAAGTGTTTGAAAACAAAATGAATGTGCTAAACCATTGACATCCTGTGCTCAGATCTTACCCAGCAATGGCATAGAGTCGTCCTCTAAGGACCGTGGCTCCCACGTAGCAGCGTGGAGTGGTCATGGGCGACACTGTTGTCCAATAGTCTGTACGGATGTTGTACACCTCTACAGAGGAAAGGTGGGCTGTGCCATCAAACCCACCAACAACATAAATGTGGTCGTTTAGCAGAGCCACTCCTGCGCCTACAGATCAAAATGGGAGCAAAGCAAAAACGCACCGTATTCACCGTAACGTTAATAGGTGTAGAATAAGAAATGTGCATTTAACAAGAGGTGTGTCGCTGCGTCACAGAAGCTGTTACCTGATCAGAGATGAACTAACCTGAACGTTTATTGGCCATGGGAGTGACACTGGTCCAGTGACCCGTGTGTGGATCATACCGCTCCACCGAATTCAAGATATTTAAGCCATCATAGCCACCTGTAAACATTTAAGAGCAATTTTATAGACATTTAACCTCCCTTTTAAAAAGTGTAACCAAGAAAATCCAGCCCATCCAGACAGATATTATAAGAAGCACCCAAGCAGTAGATGAGCCCACTGGCTACCACCAGTCCTGCTCCTTCTCTGGCTGTCTGCATATCTCCCAGCATGCTCCACTGATCGATATTTGGGTCGTATCTTTCCATGCTGGTGTGCCGCCGACTACCATCAAACCCACCGGCCACGTAGATCATATCTGAAAAAGGGGACGTGCGGAGGCTGTTTACATCTCCTAGTAATGATTTCCTGAGTATGCAGTCATTGCAGAGAAGTTAAATATAAGATTTAATGCACCCCAGGGGTTTTGACACAATTACAGAAAAAGCAAAGACAGCTGAATGAGGTGCTGCATGAGCTTTTAATAGACAGAATCCCCAGGAGATTCAGAGCGGGCCCTCACGTGCTCTCTTTGGTGAATTTTTTAAAAACTCAGTTCTGTAAGGTGCCATAGGGCACCAAGGGCCACAAAGGATATTTATTAGAAATGATCCACGATTACATAAGAAATCCATCTGA
Organism: Sternarchorhynchus goeldii; assembly: GCA_028565775.1. Classification (NCBI taxonomy): domain Eukaryota; kingdom Metazoa; phylum Chordata; class Actinopteri; order Gymnotiformes; family Apteronotidae; genus Sternarchorhynchus; species Sternarchorhynchus goeldii. Next base: position 5,930,034 of record JAOXYF010000022.1, read on the forward strand.
TTACTTAAATGTCCTCGTTTGAGGGGAAATGAATTTCCAACTAGATATTTACTTCTACATTTGTACTTAATGTATGTTATATAAATGAGTTGTTTTTGTTTCTATATTGCTGTTGTTTTGATGATCATAATGAAGCCAAAGTCAAATTTCCAGAAGTTAAACAATAAAGACAAAACAATAAATCTCTATCCATCTATTATTTGCCTAACAAATAATATATGTATATCTAGACCATGGCGTTGTATTTGATAATCAGCTAATTAACAAACCATGCTTCACACAACAGCTCCCAGTCCAAGAGAGCTAGTTCCTTCTAAAGAGTTTATCTTATTTGGTCTTTAGAAATAACAGCATCAGATTAGCACATAAGGCAGCTTTGCTTAACTGACAACACAAACATCTGCTTTAGGCAATCACTCGAACAAGAACATTCTGTGTTTGGAAATCAGCAGCTCGCAAAACTTGTTTGGTAAGCAGATCCGGTTAATGGCTCATTTACAATTTGAACTTTGCCAAGTTGTTTGAAAGTTCTGAGACCAACCACCATTAGATAGCTATGGATGTAATGTGCTGAATTTGGTTTTATTAAAAGGCACGAAAGACGCATGCACCTCCCAGAGTAGTCGCTCCTGCCAGGCCCCTGCGCACATTCATGGTTGCGACGGTGTACCAGACTCCGTCTTCGTCTGCCGTGTAGTCCAGACACTCCACTGAACTGAGTCGTGACCGACCATCATACCCTCCGATCACATACACGCGGTCGTTAAGGGACACCGTGGCGACGTATCGCCGTTTTCTCGCAATGTTCTAAAAATGTGGAAAGACACCAGAAAGGTGGCGATTGTAACACAAGTGTGAAACTTTTACAAAAATAATTTTGGCCTTAGATCTGAAATGCTGGTTTATGTACCAACTTTCATGGCACATTCAGTGCAGGCATTATGGAATTTACAAAATAAAATAATAATAATAATAATAATAATAATAAAATGAGACAGGAAGTACAGTCCACAGAGCAATGACAAGATAATACTGTATCATATGACTACAGCTCCTCCTTCTGCCATATGTTTCCTCCATGAGGAACACACACAAAACTACATAAAGGATGTTTTCAAGGTCCTTCATCAATGTGCAAGAACATACATATGTATATAAAGCTATGAGTAAAATCTGACAAAGGTACAGTGAGAATAATATTTTAGACAGAAATATACACGTTTGTATATAGTAGTTTGGAGGACACCCTCTGTGGTAAAGAAGGTTGAGCTGTATTTTTTTCACCCACAGGCAGAAAACTCCACTCCTGGGTTTTGGGATCGTACTTCTCCACAACATCAATGGGGGACTGCTGACTGCCAAATCCACCAATCACAAGCAACACTTCTTTGGCACCTGCCGACAATCAGTAAGATTCATTGGCCAGATCTGCTTCAGTGGAAGAGCTACAAAAGGATTTTGGTAATTTTCAGAACACATACAGAATTGACTTTAGTCTCGGGGGTGACGGGGGCAGGAACACGTGCAGGAACTGACCTAGTCGTGCTTGTGTTCGGGGCCCCTGCATCTCGCTGCGTAACTCGGGCCTGAGGTGAAACTTCTTGGCTTCATCCACAAGGTCTCGGCAGGCCAGACTGCAACGGATAAGAGGCTAAACAGGAAACACAGACACAGATACATGACACCAGCACCCGGGAGAAACAGCAGAGTGTGTAATCAGTTTCATTGTCACCGTCTTCCCCACTGTTAAGCAGATTTCCTTGCATGGCCACATGTCAGGGGCTTTGCATTCTCCTCTCAGCCTCTCAGAGTGAGTGTAAGGGCGGCACATGGCGCCAGCATGGGTGATTAAAACATGGCGGCGAGACTGACCTCTGCGTCGATGACGTCAGTGATGTAACGTGGCGTGAGCAGAGGCATGCGCACGTATTCCAGCATGTCTGCCAGATACGGCTCTCGTTCCTTCCTGTTGTGCTTCACCCAGTTCAACACCGCCTCAAACACCGGCTCCTCCGAGTCCACCTAACACACACACACACACACACACACACACACACACACACACACACACACACACACACACACACACACACACACACACACGGTAACCATTCCGGCAATGACAAGGAGAAGAAAAACATCTCTTGAACTTAAGTTGGGAGGCTATAAATCTGATCCTAACAGTTGTAATTATGCCTTCAGAGGAGGGGAAGAGAAAGAAGCTCCTGTCCCGAAGAAGAGTCTGCACTTTTAGCAAAGCCCTGTGTGACTGGAAGTCAAGGGGAATGTAAAGAGAAACAGATACTGGGTATTATGTGGAATTCACAGGCCATTTCTTGAATTTTATACTGTCTAACAGTTTCAGGTTTTAGGGAGACAACACATACAGACAGATTCAAACATGCAGACACCCTATCCAACCCAAAATCACACTATGAAACTGGCTACCTTCTTGTGCATGTGCAGCCAGTTCAGTTTCTTAACCACCATGTGGTTCACACAGCCTTTAAACAAATGAGAAACAAATCAGTCTCATTAAGACTCTATTTACTCCCAAACCTCTGCATCATTTTCAAAGATAGTGAGAAATGTTTTTTTTTGTTTGTTTTTTTGTTTTATGAAGTCCTGTCCTTTCCTGCTAAGCCCTCATTTAAATGTACAAGCTCAAGCCGAACTGTCAGGGGGACACTGGGATGTGCAGATGGTGGCAGTGTGTTAATATCCTGGGTTCATGGTAACAAATACAGAAGCTTCTCAGGGATCAAATTGATCAATTAATTAAAAAGAATGGTGTAATTAAACTCAGGCTTCTCAAAAGAGATCTAAATTAGTAGCAGGTCCTAGTGTCTCCAAATATTAATTCTGATGAGAAGCTCAAAACTGATCCCACAGTAGATGTTCCTCAGCCACTCAGAGGAGAAGGACAATCAGACAGCATTAATTGGAAAAAGTACTTTTTCAGCCAACAACAACTGGCCTAAGTGTGTAAACTAGATCACACTGGTAGAGTTTTGTATTTAGGGCAGGGACTTTTAAACTGTGTTTTGCTGGATCATGAGCTTCACTGTTAATAGATCAGCAACAACGGAAACAAGCAAGAATTCTTGGTATCGACCACAATTCTGTTCTTAGGCAAAGTGAGTGTCTCACCTGAATCTCATCACACTTGATGAGTTTCTCCACCTCGCTCTGGCTGAGGAGCATGAACTCCTCATGCTGGACGACCTCAGAGAAGTGCTTCTGTGAGAAGAGCTCAGCTGCCTGCATCAGGTCCACGCAGTTATGCGTCTCTGCAAAGTCTCGGATGCCTAAACAATTGGATGGATCCAGTTGACTGTTGAGGAAATCACAACAGGCTCTCTTTACCCCTATACCAGAAGAGAGGGAGAGAGAGAGAGAGAGAGAGAGAAGAGATGAAAGGAAAAAAGATAGATGTGTTTTCGTTAATGTAAGACTAGGACTGTCATGTTTACAACCCCTCATAATAAAAACACACACACACACACACACACACACACGGCAGGTATCAAAAACCAAACGTTTCTCACTAAGTGCAGCGTTTACAGAACCAAAGATCTGTATTTATTTTCTCTCATGTCAGTGTAAAATTAATTTCACTCGTACTGAATTACACACTGTGTACATGCAAACAAGCAGGTCTGTTTGGTAAGTACTGTAATTCATTAGTGTTGCATCAGGAGGAAGGCAGTTTATTTGCACTAAGATAGGAGGTGCTTTAAGGCAGAGAGAGAAAAGCAGGATGTCTCTGCAAAATCCTCAAATCCTCAGTGAGCGAAGACACTTCTTCTGAGCGTTAATGACAGGCCCATTTCCTGCCTGCCATCCCACGGGCTCAGATTCGCGCTGGCCTCCTCCACGCAGAGCCTCGGGTGGCTCCGGCACGACAGGCTGCCGAGAGCGCGCGGGCTGGATTCAGCTGCCGTCTGAGCACCACGTGGCCACCATGTTCCCCTTCCACGCGGCAGCGCCTGACGGGTGAAGCGCGGAGGAGGAAGAGACTCCTCCGTGCTTCACACTCACAAGCGTTCACAAATACAGTGCTCTGCTCTGGTCTGCGATGTGATCTCTGCCAACGAGTCATTTATTCTGGGATCACCCACGAAGCACTGAACTGTGAATGGTTCTGTTCCTCAGGTTCAGGACCATAAGTTTACACAATTCTACCTAAAAGACTACTATATATGAGCACTTGCGTCCCAACTCGAATGCTTAAAGCTCCACCACTGATGTTAACAAGTATGTAAGTACACTTCAAAATGTACTCAGAGAACACAAACATGCACATTCTAACCAATGTTGTTACTTGAAAGATCTACCATAGTGTTACACTAAAACACAAAATGCCATTACCAACACAAGCAAAGGAATGTGTAGCAAAGTTCCCATCACATGACTTCAAGAGGCCATTTTGTGAGTGTTTACCTTTAAGCTGGAGCAGGCATGCGGCAGGAAGCAGTTCCTGCACATTCTCTACGGTAACCAACACCGTCTCTGTGTAAACAAAATCCAGCAGTATCTCCATGGTGGAGGCAGTGAGACCCTGAATGTCCACAAAAGACTTCCCTTTCTCAGCCAGCTGGAAGAGCAGAAGAAAGGAGAGAGGTAGAAACACAACAGCAGGCAGAATGCACTAAACATGAGTTTATTTTTTACGTGAATATGACATTACATTAACTGAAATTGTCATGTTAATTGAAAGCTAAGGTAAATCCAGAAAACTCAAAGAATCAGAAAACTATAATGCAGAACTGAGCTTTCACCACTTCATGCATCACACGATTGAGATGGCAGACCATTACTAGACTAACAGGAAAGTAACGGATATGTTCACGTTGTTTGTAAACCTCAAACATAAAATTAATAAAAGATTCCCAGAAAATTTATTTGTTGTTCAGTTGTCTCAATGTTTACAGTCACAACTCTCTTCAGCACAGACTTAAAAACAAACAACATAAAACTTTTCAGCAATTTAGAACAGTACACTAAATTCAAACTGAGAATTCCTTAATGTTACAGACCTCAGAAAAGGAAAATAGTCTACCTAAAACCTAACTGAGATTAAAAAACCAGAGCACACTCGAGGGCAGATTCAGCAATGTGTGAGTAGTGATTACTAATGTTTTGTGATTACCTCACTGGTGAACATGGCACAGAAATAATCACTGCAGGCAGCCAATACGATGCGGTGGGCAGGGAAATCTGTGTTCTCCACCCTGAGAGTTATGTCACACAACGTGTTGCTCTTCCTCAAGGAGTTCATGGCATTCAGGATGGACTTGGCATGCGAGTTGGTCATGATATCTTTGGGCGCCATGGTGACAGGCGATGGGGGGGAGTGACACTTCCACAGGCAGTGCAGGATGATGAAGTGAGATTCACGTCTGTGTTCATAAAACATCACAAAGAGTGTTGATCAGAGCTAAACTGAACACAACAATCTAACAAAGGGCAGTAAATGATCCTATGAACATTGTGAATACAAATCTAAGGCAATATGTATATAATATATATATATACACATATAATATAAATGTATAATTATATAATATAAAGGAATAAGAATCCTGCTTTAAAGTCATTGGTAAATGCAAACTTGGACAACAGTAAAGCACTCTGACACATGCAAACTCAGGAACATGATCACATTTACAGTGGATGCTCAACCCACAGACGTCCTAGGACTTAAATGGCCTAAAGGAAGAAATGAAGTAGTCATTGTTGTGGCCACGGGGGTAACTCAGCTCTGCTGCGTGGTTTCTTAGATAATGCATTCCTCCCTCTGCAGTAACAGTTTTAAAGCTTGGTCTTCATACAACATTTCATTGTTTCCCTGCGATCTACATGCACTATTCAACTCACTAGTAAATTACAAGTTTAAAACTGGTGTCATAGAGCAGTTACTTAGAGCAGAAAAACTACTCTATAAGAACACGTATAAACTTTACAGGAACTGCAATGGTAAAACGTTCGTTCCTTCAAATACCCTGGTTTTCACATCTTTTCTTCACCTTTGATCAATAAACAGCAAGGCAGACCAATTACATCTTACTGCAATAACTGTTGTGATTATACAACATGCATAAGGGTCAGAATGTTTCATGACATCTAAAACGTCTGATGAATAAAAAAAACGCAACGGTTATTGCAACTACCTACCAAGAAGGAAAAAGAAAACACTTAGGCGTGAGTGCTGAACTGAACTGCGTAAACTGCTGCGCTTCAACTTGGTACCAAAGTTAAAATAAACCTGTAGTTTTGTTTGTGGATATTGTATGTTAATTTTTGTTTCTGCTTGTGGATAAACTCGTAGACTAAATATCACCGTTTTCTTAAACAAGGCCCGTAGGTGAGTGAATACACCACCACGCACTTTACTAGCAAGGAATCACTAGCTCGAGCTGGATGGAAGTAGAATGCGAGTTAGCCCGTGCAGATAAGAAACAATAACTAACGAGGTAGCAAGAAAACCCCACTGTAAAACAACAACCTCTAGTTAATCAGACTAGGTAGCTATGACTACATTGGTAACTAGCGAGATAGGTAACTGACTAAATATTGGCTATTTTAGTTACCTGGATCACGTTAGCACCTGCAGCTAGGTGCTAACGTGTAATAAGGTACCGTAATACTGAACACTTGTAAATATAGCTAGCTATGCACAATTCATGCTGACGTCTGGACAGGAGACATGCGATGAAAAAATATCCAATAAAATGCATAAACACCTGTTCAACGCACCAGTGATAGAAGAGAAAGGACTTGAGTAACTATAGTCAGTGTAATGCTACACCAGTCGCCGATTAAGCTTCATATTCCAGTCACACTGATCCTCCACCGAACGTTGAGAAAACAATGCTAAAACCAAATTAAAACAACAGATAAAATGAGGCGTGGATGTCTCATCGACGCTTAAAATCGCACAAGTCAGAAATCTAGCTAGCTATCTAAGATAACACGTAAATTACAGCTGCTCCAATGCTTGTGATAAAAAAACCTTTAGCTATCTAGCAGCTACTTGCCTTGTGAACTTGGTAGCAGCCAAAACACTGTTACGTCACTACGTACGCGCTTGCGAGTAACTCGCGATGAGAATAAACAAAATTCGAGTCAGGAATAACATTATTTATTTTTGGGGGGGGGGGTGAAAACGCAGTCGTGCTAGATTTCTTTTATTAGCGGGATTTAATTTGGCACTTTTTGTTAGGTTAGTGCTGTGATTTCGCAAGGAAAGTGTGACCAGTACCTTACATCAACCGACATTTGCATAGCTGGCGCCCTCTAGTGGAGGAATTCTTAAGATTAACTCCAAAGCGGATTTACACGTGAGTAAAAAACGATCTTGAGAAAAGACTTAGTAGGTCTAAATAATGTAGCTGATCTTAACACTAAGATGCATTTTAGTAACACAGTCCACTTATAACAACATAAGTACTAATGAGGAGTTTGGACTAACTGGATCGGGTGTAGAAATAGTTTCTTTATGAATTACATCTGAACCACACGTTGACCAGACAACACACAAAAAATTTAACAACCAATTTTTATCTAAGAAAATTAGTTTCGCCACAGACACTCTTTACATCATGACATTATTTACAGCCAATGAAGAACATTCACATTTTATTCCCATTGTGATAAAGTTCTGTAAAATTAGAGATGTTGTAGTAACCCAAACCTGTAATTCATGCTCACAGATGTGAAGCATAGTTAAACGACAGTGTGCAGAGACTGGACCAGAGAAAAAGAGGTAGTAATGCTTAGACAGCTGTCAATCATCCATCACTAAAAATCTCCAAAGATGCATTTTAAAAACATTTTGACAGTGTGCCAAAACACTGAACACTTAATAGAGATCTTTGATTTTGTTCCAACATCCCCCCCCCCCCCAAGTATTTCAATAATAAAACATGTATGAGCACATAAACTTTATAAAAAAAAAGTCATCACCCTTAAATTCTATAACAATATTACAAATCAGTGATCTTTGATAACTGGGTGCTTCCAGGGGTGACCCAATCCAGAAGGGTTCAGACTGGTCCGCACTTCAGTACTGGGAAGGAGAAAAGTGATGGACTAAGTAGTACAAAGAAGGATGTGGTTTAGAGGAGGGAATCATCCGTGCAGCCTCCTCCAAGGCCGTGGCGAAACTCCTGCAGGTTAGAGATGCCGTAGAAGTGAATAAATGCTGCAGCAACAACCAACACGTGGAATATCTGATGAGACTGAAACTGGGGGGAGGAGGAGCAGAAAAAAAACAGCGGTGTGTCACAAAGCAAAACGGCATTGATGGATCCAAGTCATATCAAGCCACAAACAATAGTCCCCTAAAAGAAAATTTTATATATCTTACAAGGATTTGCATTGGTAGTAGCTCAAAGTTGTTATAATTACCAAAAAAAAGGGGAGGGGGTGAAATAACAAAACAAAATAAATAAATAAATAAAAGAACTAATACCATGTGCAAAATACACTACACATATTGAAGGGCATGTACAGATCACAGTATGTTCAGAATGAACGGTACTGCAAGTATAGTAATTTCACCCCTTCAGAATGGAAAGATTTATGACTACATATAGAACACAGTGTTCACTTGATATACAGGTGTTAGTTAAAGACAGTCGTTACTTTCAAATGTGATCATGATGTCAGGGTTATTTATTGACCCACTGAACAAATAAGTGGTACAGTGATGCGGCTGTTCAGTGAGAGTGTATCAGCAAACATCTTTATTTTAATTCCAAGTTTTTGTCTGTAGCTTCTTACCAAGATGTCACATTTCCCAGGGAAGAAACGTTCAGGAATGCGTGCGGCATAGAGACCAGCTCCAGTGATGTACATCGCAGCCATTAGGACAAACCAGCCCATCTGCCCCACTGTTGTGGCCTTCACAATGCCCTCAGTGATTGTAAAGTGCATTGTGGGAATGACTCCACTAAGCCCAAGACCAAGAAACACACCTGTATGCACAAAGCAAAAAACGATTCATCCCAGCAGCCTCAATCCTCAAAAGTGAGTGGCTTTATGAAATACATGTGACCGATGTAGGTAGAGGTCAACTGTTGTGTTTTACTTGTGCAAGAGGGATGTAGCATATAGCTAGTGTGTGTTACCTGCTCGTGTAGGGCGGTGGCGCGGCGTAGCAAAGCGGTCCCACTGTGCCACAATGATGGCGGTGATGCCCAGCACACACACCACAGAGAGGTAGATAAGCCTTGGCTGTGGGGAACAGTAGAACGAGTAATAGAGCCATGGCACAAATGAGCCCATTATGAGCAGAGCTATTCCAGAGTAGTCCAGCCTAAACATAAACACACACACACACACACACACACACATTAAGCACACAAATATACAGAATATACATAGTCACATTTCAAAACCATTAAAAACACTCATTAAGTAAATACCAAACCAGCATTTTCATACCCTTACAAAATGTGCACACACACACACAAATGCTCACTTAGAGAATGTTCTGGAGACTTTCTCCGAGTGGCAGTAGACAGTGTGGAAGAGCCAAGAGAAGCAGAGACAGAGCACAGCACCCAGGAAGAACATGCCGAACACCACCTTCTCCTGCAAGGGAGCCATGAAGGACACGTTTGGCCTCAGCATGGTCAGAGTGCCCAGGAACAGGAAGAGAATCAATCCTGAGAGAAACCATGTAGCAGAAAACAAAAATGAATACATTTGAATAAACAGAGGCTGAATTAAACATGATTCAAATTAAACATCAGATATCTACAGCTTCTGACAGTTGTCAAAGACATTGTGTGTGTTCAGTTGGACTACTGTAGCTAGAAACCATCTTTCGAAAAGCAAACAAACTAAAATAAATAAAATAAACTCTTAAGAAATGTCCAATGGTAGGGGAAGATAAGGGAACATATACAGTATCTCACAAAAGTAAGTACATCCCTCACATTTTTGTACATACTTTACAATCTTTTCATGGGACAACCCTGAAGATATAACACTTTTATACAATGTAGTCAGAACTCTTTGAGGATCTGAAAAAAAAGAAATGTTTCTCTACATAAAGATGGCCAAAGAAACTGAGTGTAAAAAGGTGCTGGACTGCCCAAGCATGTCTCCACACCTAAACCCTGTTGAACATCTGTTTGGCATCCTCAAATGGAAGGTGGAGGAGCGCAAGGTCTCCAACATCCACCAGCTTCCTGATGTCATCATGGAGGAGTGGAAGAGGATTCCAGTGGCAACCTGTGAAGCTCTAGTGAACTCTGACCATGAGAGTTAAGGCAGTGCTGAAAAATAATGGTGGCCACACAAAATATTGACACACTGGGCACAATTTGGCCCTTGGGGCTATGCCAGTTTTTGTTGCCAGTGGATTAGACATTAATATTATGATTGAGGGCAGAGCAAATTTACACTATTATATAACCTGTACACTGACTACATTGTATTAAAGTGTCATCATCAGTGTTATCCTATGAAAAGATATAATAAAATATTTACAAAAATGTAAGAGGTGTACTCACCTTTTGAGATACTATTCATAAACAACTTTGTAGCTTCTTGGGAAATATGTTTGACCCAAAAATGTTCTAGAAACATGACACAAAACCATGTGTCACCAACCCAGTAAATGTGTCCAAATGTTCCCCGTTTCAGTATGGATCCTGAAGATGCTTCCAAAGCAGGCTCGGAACGACGGCATTGGTGGGCGGTGACCATGAAGTAGGTAGTCATTATCTTTCAGCCAATCAGGAAGCAAGTTGAAGGGGATCACTCGCCAACGTCCTTCCCATACCTTGTAATACAGTCACAGGTAAAGAACCTAGTGTTTATCCAGCGTATATGAAACACAGAGCAGCTGCTAGCAAATTTGACTATCACACATTAACCGGAATGCTTAAGGGTAATAGGACTGACCTAGATCATCCTTAAACCCACCCTTATATGTATAATGAGCATGGTCTTAGAAGGGCTACCTTGTGTACAAACTCCTCCATCTTTTCCATTGCATGATGTGCTTGTAAAGGCAGTGTAACAATCCGCAAGTCTTCGTCGTCATCATCATCATCATCATCGTCGTCGTCACCACCACCATCTGTGTCTGAGAATGCTGTTGCAGGCTGATGTAAATCAAGTTCCAATTAAAAAGGCATCAAGTTATGGCAAGAGGTGCAGATGAATGGCAGTAAACATGAATGTTATGCTTAAAGTATAAAGAGGCAGTGTGCTTGATCAGAACGCGCTAAATCAGTACAGACTAGTTAGCTATATTTTAGCATTTATGGCTTCCAATTCTTCAAAACTACCCAATCATGTCTAGTAACACAAAAGCATTCCTTCAGTCTGTCTTTCTCTGTTCGTAGCCGTCACTCACTCGGAACTTGGCAGAGGGTTCTAGACTCAGCAGTGGTCCAAGCTCGGTGAGCTCCACATCCTTTGTGCTGCTCTCATCTTCCAGGACTCGCCACTCGGCATCGCTACTGGAGCCGTAGTTTCCATAGTGTTGTGTTGTCATGGAGGAGAGAAACCTAAAGCTCCCCAAGAGGTAACACCTTGCCCTGCAGGTAGCAATCAAGGCCCTATGATTCTTTTCTGAATTATATAAGAATAAGAAATTAGTAGTATGTTTCAAACAGACAAAGATTAACATAATGCTGTTAAGCTTATTGTGAGGTTTATTCATTTCTAAAACATAATTTAAAAAGTCGAATCAGACTAACATGCAGATCTTTTTATACTATAAGCATAAGATGAAAGTATTGGCAGTAAATTTAGTGTTCGGATACATGCAAGACGTCACGTTTCGTTAGTTGTCTTATTACCTTTACTACTAAATTAGGGTTAAAATATTCAGAACGTGTCTATTTTTTTGCGCCACGGCCTAGACTTTTTTAATTCAGTTTCAACATAGCAAATGTACATAGCAGTGTTCCAAGGAGCTGTCAAAATACAGCTTGCTGGCGATTTGATATTCAATGTACATGACGTGGCAAAGCTATTTCTTCAAGTAGTTTCAGTTGGCAGCAATGTCAGAACTAGCCAGCTCGCTTTACAACCATGTTCGCGTTCAGAAACGGGTGTGTGTAAATTAAGCATTTCTGTCCAAAGCACTAAGGTAACAACCGTGTATATCCAGCTATAGGACTTTAATCATTTCCAACCAAGCTGCGAGACTAGTCGACCAACCACATTCCACGGCGTCAGCACCCAAATGAGCTAAAGCTAGCCTAAATAAATCAGCTGTCTAACCTGACTGCTAATATAACAAGCGACGTGCCGTCTAACTATACGGACAAATAGAAATAAGTGATTGTGCGTATCGGCGCCACTTGCCATGGCTCCTACCTGGTTAGGGCTGCTGTTGGACCGCGTCAGCGAAAGTATAGCTAGCAAAGCTGGTAGCAAAGTCGCCGACTACACACTCAAGTTAGCAAGCGCTCATTTACTAGACTAGGCAATCCATGCACAGCTAGCTGGCTAGTGTCCACGTCGGGTGTTTATTATTTAAAAAGGACGTGACCTGAAAGATTTCCTTTTGTCCAAGTCTGAGGTTTAAGCTGTTATTCTGAAGCTACAATAGCGTTACTGGTTCTGACTGCAAAAAAAAAATGGTTGACTAACCTGACTAGTTTTAGCTACTCCAACTAGAAAGATGCGTTACTTCCTAGAAGCGACTGTCAGCATTCAGTGTAGTAAAGTCACCAAATAGTAAATAAAGCGGGGAGGGACTGTAGAAACCATTAAGACGTCGTATACAGGCAGCGACCACGGAAAACATTCACTGTGGTGATTTGTATTAATTGTTAAGTATCTAGGTAAATTCGGAATGTATGTAAACCTGTCATTTATCCGCACTGTTCGGTGTCAAAGAGCAAATTATATATTTTTAGGTAAAAAAAAAAAAGCAGTGATGAGTGACGGTAACGGAACAACCCTAGCATAACAGATGTGATTATACATATAAAATATAGAAATATAAAAATATACTGGTAGCTTTATCTTGGATGTAGTAGTAGTCTAAGAGATGTAGTAGTAATAGTTTCGTAACAGCAGTAATTATTCTTGTTTGAGTAGGCGTCGGGGTTAAATGTACAGAATAAAAAGGAAATGGAACAAATTCTAGCCATTGCGTTGCATTTATAGTTTTTGCCACAGTCTTTTCACACTCGTTTCTGTTTTTCATTGATCTATACTTGTCGAACTGTTTGAGACGTAAAACAAAAAGTAAATACTACAAAACCCAGACGACTTGTATGTTAATACCCTGCGCTCCCCACCCCAGTACGGTATTGTGATTGGGTTTTCGTATGTGACTTCGGCCCCTTTCGTCCTTTGATTGGTAAATTTTCAGGCAATCTGGGGGAGAATCGGAGGGTCAGTGTCGTAGTGCAGTAGTGCGGGAGGATCGTGCAGCGTGTTTCCGGTAAGAATAGGCAAAGAGACAACATCAACATTAAATATATATATATATATATATATATTCACTTAGAAAACGCGTCGAAAGTTTCAGATTCTGTAATAGTCCTTGTGACTTGACGCCAGTTTCCTGTTTGGTTGTGCGTATTCTACAGGGAGTCATCGATCGGTAGTAGGGGAACGGGGTACTTAAAAACACGGCAATGGAAGCCGAGTTTCGGGAAATTGATGAATCCGGGAACTGGAACGCCATTTACCAGGTATGAAGCTAGCTAGCAAGCTAACTAACAACTACTGGACAAAGTGGTGCTCTTTGGGTGATCGTTTTAGTGAGAGGTGGCCAGCTAACGCGTTGACAAGATTTGAACTGCTGCCTCTTGTGTGAATTTCACGCCATTGCGTGTGTTCTTTGCGTTTCGCGCAATGTGCTAATCACACTTGGCAACGCCAGTAAAGGTTGACTTGTTAATGTGAGATGACTGAAGCTCGAAAAGATGGCAAAGTAGCAAGTTAGCATAGCTGGCTAGCTATCGAACTCGGTTCTATGAAGGCTATTTTAGCTAGCTAGCTAGCTAACTAGCTAGCTGTGCCAGTAACTATGCCAGCCGGCGGATTTGTCCGTTTACTAGCTAGCTGTGTAACACAAAGGGACCACATTGACATTGCTTGTGTGGGTTCTGCATTTGCTAAACTTTATGCTGTCACAATCGCATACAGTTTTTTGTGTCGTCTTTATAGCTTGGTTAGAAAGGTTGCTTGCTTATTAGTTAGCTAGCTAGCTAATCGACTGACCCTAATTCATGTTCTGTCGGAAGCTGCTAGCTAATTTAGTAAGAAAACATAAAATTATTGTCCGACACGGACGTTTCTATGCGGTTAGATATTAGCCTGGCTAATTTTTCCGCTTTCACCTGAGAAAAGTACAATGACAGGTCATTTGATACACGCGCTGTCTGTTGTCATTTTAGCTATTGAGCGTACCACGAGAGTGCCTATGCATACGAGGCTTTAATGTGTTTGTCGTTGCGCTGGCGTTTGTAATTCATATTCCGGAAAAACAGTCTAATTGCAACTTGTATAGACTCCCACGTTGTTTCTGTGACATGGTGGTAAGTGTTAATTGATGAAGCATCAAAGGCCTACACTCAGACAGCAGCTAATGTCTGGTTGAGTTAAGCAAAAGTCTAAATGAATTGCAGTAACATCTGTAATAATGTGTTTAATCCAGTGTGTCAGTAAAGAAACCTATGGCACTATTTCCTTACTTGACGGTCTTGCCTGATATCTATTATTTTATATTGAACACACTGATGATTAGTAAAAAAAAAAGGACATGTACTTGTGTGTATATGCGTGAGCACCCATGTTTTGTAACAGTACTAGTGGCAAACTAAATAATTAGTAACAAAATCTGTGCAACATTAACTAGGTTTTGGAGGTAGTAAGGTAAGGAGGCTTTGATCTGTTTATCTTGAAGATATTTTCATTGTCCTCTTTATCTGGTCTAAGAGACATTTGTTTGTACATAGGAAATCAGACAACAATCAAGTGAACTGCCCTGCAAGATTGCCAGACTGCCAGAGAACAGGATTCGCAATCGCTACAGAGATGTCAGTCCATGTACGTGTATTCTGGAAACTAATATTCATTTTATGATATTCCAAAATATATGTGAGAAAGTTGTTCTGTTCTGCATAGAGTCTAATATTAAGTATGCTTAATGTGTGTGCTGCTTTATTATTATTATTATTATTATTATTAATTAAATCAGGTGTCCTGATATGCACACAGCTCAGGACCAAAATGTCGGGGGGGGGGGGGGTGCACTTATCTCTAGCCATTTTATTTTATATTAATGATGTACTAATAAGAAAGCTGATCCTAGATCAGTGTTGTAAGATAAGTGAAGCTAGTAAAGCTAGATTATTATTTTGGATATGACTTGATCACTGTTATCATGGAATTAAGAGATTTAGTCATAAATAGTTATAATTAACAAAAGGGCATATCGTCGAGCCATTGGTGTTATGTAGCGGTACCAGTGTGCTATGTTTGTTTCTCTCCTCTCTTCCTCATCATTATAGTCTCTTTAGAGAGCAACGCTGCTGTGGTTTCCTCTTTCTCTCTCTCTCTCTGTCAATCTTTCTCTCTTGATCTATCCATCCCCATTTCTGTCCTTTATAATAATAAAAAAAAAAACTTTGAGTTTTGCGGGCAAAACCCATCACTTATATAAACAGCAGCCACTACTTTAAACTCAGGTTATTTAAAAAAAAAATCTCTTAGTTAAATTAATATCAGGAACATATAGTTTTTCTTTTGGTGGAACTGAGAAAAGGACATGAAAGACTCGTAATGTTTGTTACCACAGATACCTCTGGGAATTTCACTTCAGCTGCACCTGCTTGACTGTCATTGTATGCGTGACTTCTTTCTTTCTCCCCTCCACCCCTACCACCCCACAACCAGTCGACCACAGCCGGATTCATCTTCAGCTTGCCAGCAATGACTACATCAATGCCAGTCTGGTCTCTGTGGAGGAAGCACAGAGAAGTTACATTCTCACTCAGGTTAGAAGACAGGGGCTTAGTCCCAGTGACCCTCCCTTAACATTCTTCCTACTTTCCATAGAATTGTTTTTTTCTCTGGGAATGTCTCAGAAGAACATGGGCATGATACCGAAGTACCTCAGTAATTTGAACCCTCTTCTGTAGTGCTGAGAGATCTACAACATAATTCATACATGCTTTCATAATATGCTAAGCCTTTGGTAACACAGTTTTAACCAGGGCTGCTTCATTGGATCCTTCTTGCGAAGCTTAGTTTTTGTTCTTCTGTGGAATGAAATGGTTCCTGCTGTGATTGCGAACCTCTGCAGCTTTGCCAAGCAGAGTAAAACATGAAGAGACAGCTGCATGCTGGGTAGTCTAAGAACATGGGTAGGTGCCAGACAGGAGGTAAGACAAGCTACAGCAGAGGAATTGGAGGCTTCATAGCAGTACATTTAGTAAGTGGGAAGGAAAAGTGAAAGGACTCAAATATTTAAATCTGTGTAACATTTGCACCGATAACTGAGGATATAATAGATAATCAGTAGTAGTATAATATTTCCTATGAACAGGTCAGTATTGGTCTGCTTGGCATTGCATATAATTTCATATCATTGTCATATCATAATATCCTAATATTCTTCAGCATAAGGTTATAAGACATGATTATTCCAGAAAAACCAAGTATGTGCAGTCTTCATGTGTGTAAGGCAAACAGTACTGTACAAGGATTTAACTGCTGATGACCGCCCCCAGCTTAGTCATTCTCTTCTCCTATTGGTTTGCTACTCAGATCTGCCTCCATCAGCTATTGGTTTTTGTAGATTGCTCTATTCAATTAAAAGATTGGCACCTGTTCTTGCATCTAAATTGTGCACAGTATGCCTTGTTTGGCTTATAATATTGAAAATAATTTTAGTTTCAACAACAGAAACTCTCACACTGAGTTGAAGGTATGAAATTGCCTTTAATGGTGACGGATGGGTGATAGGATAGTTTAATGTGGAACCTATACTATGGGACTGCAATAGTGAGGGAATATAGGGGATTGAATATACACAGGTACTGTCAACCAATATAAAAAGGAATCTGTGTTTGCCTGTCAGTAAATGGGAAAGATTCATAAAAGTATTTATGAAAGATTCATAAATCTTTCACAAATACTTTTAATAGAACACTTGTGTGAAACTGTCCAAGATTCCTTCTTGGCCTTTACCCCTTACATTCCAAGGAACCATTGCTCCAGACTCATTCTTCAGTCTTGTAACTACATGTCTGTTATTAATTTTCCTAAAAAAAATTCAAAGTGGTGTTCTGAGTAACTTGCCTTAAGATTAAACAACTAAATAATAAAACTTTAGTTTAATAGATTAAATGTCCACTGATTAGCAGACGTGTAGCCTGTTCCCCAAAAACTGCCACCAGCATTATATAAATTGGTTTAATCTTGCCCTGCTTTAGGCCTGATTTGTATGAACTGGTATTATCTTGTTTATGATGATGATGATGATTGAGTGGTGATATTATTCATTGTTCTGGTGCAAGCCCTGTGCGGCGGGTTCAGTGACTGACGGAAAGTGCAGGGAGTTTCATATGTTTGCTTCACATCGCTGACGCTTCCTGGCCCGTCTGAAGCATGTTGTGAAATATTGGAGAGTGCGTCAACAGCTCCTCGAGCTCGGCGCTCATTCCCTCGTCATGCAGAACAAGGTCTGAACGTGCCCTTTTCTGCTTAGTTGGGTCATTCACTCTTGCGTGGAATCCCACACTTTACCAAGGTCACTTATCTGCCTTTTTACGACTGGTTGCAGCCTCCACAGCAAGCTGCCAGGATCTATCCTCAGCAATTTAATAGCATTAGTGAGAAAATTGATGAAATTATTAATTATGTAAATGGTTTATTGTCAATGGTCTGTGGCATCATAAGCCTTTCAAGGAAAATTTCAGTTGAGTAGAGCCATCCTGATTAGCTACAAACACTGTGGGTAAAGGAAAATGACAGTTATTTTCCATCATGGCGATTGTTCATTTTGAAAAAATGTTTCCCCTCTCCCAAATGGGAAGGCTTGTTTGACTGGGACTCATCAAGTTCTACCAAATTCCAGTCAAGCCTGGTTTGAAAGTTCTCCCTCAAAGGTGATCCTCACCAATGTGCTAAAGCATCCTTCCACTTCATCAGAGTTTTTGAAGTACTTAAACCTGTTTTGTGTCTCTGTCCCTGCAGGGTCCTTTACCTAACACATGTGGCCATTTCTGGGAAATGGTGTGGGAACAGAGGACTCGAGGGGTAGTCATGCTGAACCGCGTTATTGAGAAAGGCTCGGTAAGTACTCCCTCACCCCTTTGACGCCATGTTTTAGTTGGCAGGGTATTGGGCCCAAAGACCTGATGGTCCTAATTGTCAGCCTCTTCTAAACAGTTAATGCTGTGAATTTGGTAGCCACTTGTTGTAAATACCCACATATGGCATGAGTCTTGCTTTGTGATGAATGCTTAATTAATTATGTATGAGTGTGCGCTGTCCGTCCTTGTCAAGCTTTTGTGTTCATTAAGAATGGGTGGACTGCTTCACAGTGCTTCAGAAAAAAACAGGTACTTAGTGCTGTGTTACTCTGTGGGACAAGTGTGTTAACAGATTCTGATACGTCGCCTGGTTAGGTGTCCCCAAGCTCTTGCCAAGCAGAGCTTGGTGTTGAGGCTGACCTTGTGCTGCGGCTGTGTTTTGCTGGCTCAGGTGAAGTGTGCACAGTACTGGCCACAGAAAGAGGAGGAGGAAGCTGTGTTCCAGGACACAAACTTCAAGCTTACTCTGATATCAGAGGATGTGAAATCGTATTACACAGTACGGCAGCTGGGGCTGGAGAATCTATCAGTGAGTGATGTCATTCTTCTCCTTGTCTTTGTGCTGTGGATAAAGACTGTATACTAATGGCCTCAGGGTTCCTGGTTCTTAATCCTGGATATATTTAATGTGTGTGTGTGTGTGTTCGTGTGTGTGTGTTCGTGTGTGTGTGTTCGTGTGTGTGTGTGTTCGTGTGTGTGTGTGTTCGTGTGTGTGTGTGTTCGTGTGTGTGTGTGTT
>JAOXYF010000022.1:5951386-5977452 GCA_028565775.1 Sternarchorhynchus goeldii
TCATATATATATATATATAATCTCATTTTTAAGCCCCACCCCCTTTCTCTTCTCAGTTTGGGAAAGGATGCAGAGACAAAACTCAGCCAAACTGCTGTTAACCCCCATTTTACACACACACACAAAGACACAAACACAGTCTGTGTTCTCAATATCTCAGGGCCTCAGATTTCAGGTGTCACCCAAATGTGACATCCAGGTTTTACTTATTCAAATAGACCCTCTTATTATTGCTGCAATAAGCATGAGAATGTTAGTGTGAATACTGTGTGCATGTGTGTGTTGGGAGGTATGTTGTATGTCCTCTTTTCCTTCTATGCTTTAACAATGTCTCTTACACATTGTGTGTGTGTGTGTGTGTGTGTGTGAGAGAGAGAGAGAGAGAGAAGGGGATGATGCCTGCTCAGTCTCTGTTTGAGGAGGGGACAGAGTGTCGGTGGTCCCACTCTGAAAGCAAACTTGCCAGTCATGTATGTACATGTTCTCTCTTAGACTGCTTTGATGCCAGGAAATGTGTATAAATTAGCTGTTCTTTAAGCCAGGAGGGAGCTTGGTTTCCTGCAAGTCTTAAGGTGTGCGAGTGAGTTTTTGCTTTTCTTTACAGAATGTATGTATAGTTCAGGATGGTCAGTGATGTGTCCTGATGTCCTATGATTCTCACATTCTGTCTTGGTGAGAAAAGACACAATGCTAGTCAGTCTTCAGCTTTCTTGTGTTTGTAATAATAACCCCCTCACCCCACCCTCCACCCCCCTTCCTTGGGCATTTTGTTCTCATGTCGTTTTCATTGTAAGGCCTGCTCAATAATTTGAATTGAGTGAGCTTTTGTGCTTTGAGGTGTGTGTGTGTGTGTGTGTGTGTGTGTGTGTGTGTGTGTGTGTGTGTGTGTGTGTGTGTGTGTGTGTGTGTGTGCGCGATAGGGCCTGAACGGAGAGGTAGGATATCCATAAGCATGTCCTAGCCCATCTCTCCTGCCCACTTCCAAAGGTCACATTTGCACTTGGGTTTTCGAAAACAAAATGACAAGATAAGAAATGCAAAGATAAGGCTCTGCCGGACGAGTCACGTCCACCCAGCCTGTTGCTTCTTTCTGCTTCGGCTCTTACGAGCACTCTTGGAATGTGCTTTTTACAAAAAAAAAAAAAAAATTTCTTTTCAATTTTTTTTCCTTTTTGTCATGGAGCCTGCAAGTATTTGTTTAGTGTATTCAGGGACATTAATTTTGTTCTTATGGCTTTATAAAATTAATAGACAGCTTTTTGCTTTTCTGGCTCAGAATTTGTAGTTTTGAATACGGGGGAGGGGGGCGGAGTTATCGCCGCATTAAACGTTATTTCTAGGTTATGAACGTTTAACCTTCCCAGGCCGCAATAACGCACAACGATGCCAGGTCAAGCCACGAGGATATACGCTGGCTCAATTCCAAACCCTTTCCCGCTTTTGCAGTCATAGCATCCTGGAGGGAACAGCAGCTGTCACGCTGACTCAAAATCCAACCACAAGGTGGCAGAATTGAGTCTGGTTGCTCACTTCAGTGCAGTATTTTCTGCTGTTATGGTGCTAAAGGAAGGGTTGTAGTGGTTGGATTTAGCCATCGTCTCCTCCTCCCCTTTTATTAGCAATATATTAAGTACACTTGAATGTTTGTGGTCCCTTGTGAACGACTTCTTAATGTGTAGGAGCAAGAAACAGGCTTTTTTTCATCTTACAGATAATAATGGCAGCTGACTTGTGTTCCTTCGCCAAAAGCCAACGTGGGTAGAGAGAGAGAAATGCTATTTGTTTGTTATCTTCCTTTTTTTGAGCTAGGGTATCTGAGGATACAGATTTTGGTTCAGATAGGCTTAAGTGTTTTGTTCTATGAGCAAGTCTCTTATTATGGAAGCAGTTTAGATGGTTTTTTTTTTTGTTCCTTGTGTAGTATGGCAGTTCACCTGCCTTTGTCTTCCCTGAAGTTCCAGGGTTACTTGTATAACTATTACTGAAAGCATATAGACCATTTGGCTAATTTCAAAGTATTTTGAGCTGATTTGTTTCATAGAACTAGATGTATAAATCAAGCCCACGCTCATATTAAATCTTATCAGTGATCTCCCCATATTTTTCTCCCATAGGCTATTGACGAAGAAACTATTGGATAGAAAATGCTGACTTAGCATCTGCCGCTTAGGACCATAGATTATCAACATATTTCGGCTCTTTCAGCCCAGTGAACAGGGAGCCGTGAGGGTCAATCAAATATACAAAGCACCAGCACATAGAAAGAGAGAAATGTAAAACTGGTCATAGGATTTAGAAGCATTAGGCTAGATTAGACTTTCAATCATCATTTTGTTGTTGTTGTTGTTGTTGTTGTTGTTATTATTATGATGATGATGATGATGATGATGATGAGAGGTTGCTTGTGGTTGATTACAAATATTTTCTTCAAGTCAAACAAAAAAGATTCAACGGGTTAGAATGTGTATACATCTTCAAATCAAATTGAAAAACAGCTGACAATGATCTAACAATCAGTGAGCTCCTTCAAATGATTCCAGTGGGTTTAATGCTTTAAAGCAGTGCCTGATCATGTGCTTGGCCTAAAGGAATCTGAACAGCTCATCAGTTCAAAATGACAACTTGTGATTGTACTTCGGTGTGCTGGGTTGGGTTTGGCTCATTTGCTCTTCTCACAGGTTATGATTGGATTAAAGTTCTTACTAATGGACTGATTCTGCTAGAATCTAGTACAGTAGTGTTTTAAAAACGCCCAATCCCTGTGGTCGGCTCAGCAGCTGACACCCTAGAATGTACTATCTTTCTAATGCACAGCCCCTCCCACTACTTGTTTTAATCGGGTTGCTTTGTTCTGGGTAAATTTTCTGACTTTTATTTTTGGACGGGCAGAGTGCTAGAATTCTGAAAACCTCCTAACCTTTATGTGGAAGGCCTCCTTATCCCCCCCACACACAGTTTTTTTTTTTCTCATTTATTTTTTTATGTTGTATTCATAATATTACTTTTTTTTTTTTGTAAAAATAGCTACTGCTTTGTTCTGGTTGATCTGATCCCCATTGGAGATTTTTATGTTCAGACCAAAAGCCAAACAAATGCTGTGGTAATAAAATCATGTCTTAGAACTGTCTCCTTTTGGTTTTGCTTTGAGCAGACTGGTTATTCCAGTGTTGCATGAAAAGCACTGAAACTAGTACTGAAACCAGCGCAGACATGCACATACATTCACAAGATACACATCTAAAGCTAAAAGAGGTCTTCAACTTCTACAGAATTAATAAATGTGTACTGTCCACAAAGCCTAACAATCTAACCAATGTTCATTTTGTAGGGCAATGCCAAATATTTTATATAAGGTCTCATACTTTAGAGTTCCTCTAGTTTTCTACTGGTCATGTGTTTTGTACAACTGTAATTGTATATTTTAATCAAATTTGTGGTCAGACATTTTATACTTTCAACACGAGACTTATTTTATAAGAAGAATTTCTCTTGACAACTTTCTTTTTTTTGTGTGTAATTGTCTTATGTGGAGAAGTTCTGAGGTAGGTGCAAAGTACCCAGTTACCACCATCTCTGCCCCAAATGATCTTCAGTCCAGCAGTCCTGTATTTTGTAAATCTGTTTCATTTTCTGCAACTGCTACGTTTAGTTGCCACAAGGGGGCACTTTAAGATAAAAACCTGTCGTTTCTTTCCTTTCTGGAGAGAACAGGAATGGAGAAGAGATAAGACACGCTTTTACATCAGAAGGCAGGAATGAGGTCTGTTAACATTGAGGTACTGTGGAGTTCCAGTGGTGTTAAAAGAAAATGTCTAAGTGAATTTATGTTTTGCAAAGAGACATTACCCCATAATGTTATTAAAAGTAAATGCATAAACATTTTATCTTGGTTTTCTGAAAATCTTGGTTTCACCTAATGAATTAAAGCGAATAGGTTTGTATGCAGAAGTATGAACCGTTTTCTGCATCCGTCAATCATAGTTTACTATGAGTCTAGCATCAATAATACTCCCTCCGATTCCTTTTTAATTAGGTTTGGTGATAAATGATGTACACATGATCCTCTGTACTTCCTCTGTAGATGGAGGACATCGTGGATCTATTGGCTACAGTACAATACAATGTAATTGATCTCAAAAGGGTTTAATGAGCCACTGTAAACTTTATTCAGATTTTTTCAGAGTTTTGGGCAGATCTAAAGTTTATGGAATAAATCATGTGTTTTCTCCTGAATTCGCAACATTAGTACTGTTCATTCAGATATGGACGTGCGTGCGTGCGTGCGATCGTGCTGGAATGTCAGCGTACACTGTTGGCCCTCTGCCATTCTATTTCCTGTAGTATTACTCAGCCTTTTTTGGAATTTCTTTTTCTGATAAAAATGACAAAACACTAATATGTTTTAAATTGGTCTATACTTTGCATTTTCATCTGTCCGGATAATGACACCGCCAGAGACAACTGCTCTCTACTCTCATTGTGACACCCAGGTTTCTACATGTTCAATATTTTTTACTTAATTATAGACCTACCAACAATTTCTGAAATGAATTATACGCCATTAGCCTTATCCTGTCCATCCAGCTACCATCGACTCTCCCCTTCTCACCAGTCTCTCACTTGCTGTGTCTTGCTCTCTCTAACCAGTTTATCGTGTGAGAGTCTTAAGCCTGTTTCTCAGTTTTTGTGTGTGTGTAGGTGGGCGGGGGGGGGTTATTAACTATCATGGAGTTATTATTGTTACCAACATTTGTTCTATGTATGTTGCTCTCTTTTTGTTTTAATTACGTGATCTAGAAGAGATAAGGAAAATTCAAAACAATGTTTCAACAGCGTGCCAAATGCTGTCCATTATATTATTTCTTTAAAATGTCCTCAATGAGAAGCACAGGAAGTAGTAAAGATAAAGATTGCCTGCAATTCCAGAGCAATTGCTCAGTTTAGCTACACTAGACATCCACGTGAATGTCAAAAAAGTGTGTACGTGCATATCTGTGTGACATGCAAACTGAAGTAGCTATATCAGTAGGTAGTGTAGCTAGTACCAGGTTCGTGCTGTTTAGGAATGTCGGTTTCGTACGCGAGCCTGTATGAGTCAGGGCACTCCCTAAAACACGCGTGCGATGACGTAGGTGAACAGGTCTGAACAGACTGCGAACAGGCAACGGGGACCGGAAGTAAAGAGATGGTGTTGTTTGTCATTGAAATCACAGATCACGTTTGAGCGAACAGATTGGAAAATATTCTTAACATATTTTTTATTTTGTCGTTGTTTCAGTTGGCCATCTTATTGACCTACTTATTTTTGGTGAAATGTATTTACAAAATTATATAGCATATATATACGCCCACCCCCTTCAGTATTCTTTTCAACACTGGAAAACATTATGATTAATATAGAGACTATTCTGTTTTTACAATTGTGGTGGGGGAAAGCGCAACAATGACTTTTCTTTAAAACAACTTTTTTCAAGTTTTGATAAAGACTGCTTCTGGACAAAATGTGCTTGTTTAACTATCAGATATGGACTAATGTGTGCTCATAAGGTGTCGCTGCACATTATGGGAATCAGACCCCTCCCACAAAGCCTCAGGTTATTCTTTAATCTGGAATTTCCAAACATTCACGAGGATACCGGAATCTATCAGGAAGAGGGTGTACAGAAGTCTATGGATGGCATGATTATGATTCACCTGGATTCATTTTTAAATGCCTCTCTCCCATTCTGTCTGTTGCCATCTCTCTCTCTCTCTCTCTCTCTCTCTCTCTCTCTCTCTCTCTCTCTCTCTCTCTCTCTCTCTCTCTCTCTCTCTCTATCTCTTTCTTTCTTTCTACACCCCCATGCTTGCTCTCTCTCTCTCTCTCTCTCTCTCTCTCTCTACTTCTGTACAAGGACTCTCCATTTTGCCAGTTTTCATTCACTATTGCTCTCGTTGTCTAGTCTTAATTATCATGTTTGCCTTTTCTTTCTCGTTGTTTTTTTCATTTTTTCAAATTTCATGGGAAGGTATGATTGTGGAAACTCCTGGGAGGAAAAAAAACCCATAATGCAGAGCGGTGCTGTCTCACTGTACACACATTCAAATGATTCATTGCTTTCTTTTGAGAAAAGGGACACCAGCTGTAAGCCTAACAGTGAAAGAACACCTTTAACAAAATTCCTCACAATGAAAACAAACATCCCAGAAGAACTATAAAGTCAATACATCCTAATAACCAATCAAAATCCTCTAACTTTGAGACTTTGAGTTTGTAGGCTGGTTGCAGGATGTTAATCTGTCTTTCCTGGAGTTGGAATTTTGTCACAGTGAAATCGGGAGTGTTGAGTTAGCTCAAACACGCTTAAATAAACAGACTTCCACACAAGTCTAACTTTGTCAAAGTTCATGTTATTATCACAGAAATTTTCCAAAAGTGTGTTGTGAGATTTAAAACAAACAAACAAAAACAACATAAAGCCATATGCTGTATCTGCAGTGAACTTTGTCAAAGTTTGCAGAACATGAAAGACACTTTACTGTGTGCTGAACTGCAGATTCTCCACACAACCTAGTAACAATAGGCCCAGTGGCTTATAAATTCAGGTCATATATAGACATTAACACATGAACCAACATATAACATATACGAAATCAAACTAAAATTATATAACGAAAAAGAAAATCAGCTTTATGAAGTGTGTATTTCATAAAGTCTGAAACTACTGGATTCTATTTCCAATTGTTTAACAGTCTAGAAAAAGACCAATGTAAACCTGAACATAAACAAAAACCCTGTGAGTGAGGTTGGTACATGTTGTTTTGAGTGATGAGTTGTTTGAGGGTATCCTTTAACCGCATCTCAGTATTTTTGAGGTCAGTCTCCAAGGCAACGTGCATCTGCTTCCTGTTCGCCTTTAGGGATGTTTCGTTTTTGCCTACGTCATGCATATGATTGGCTCGCGCTGTACGGCAGTGGTTCCCCTGTGTACCGCGGCCAGCATTTTCTATAGTTTCCTTCCTCTTGCCACTGACGTTTGTACATGTGCGTACTGTTTTGTGCAGGGGCCGTGATGTAAACAGAGTGACCTGCTTAGAGATCTAAACTGCCCCAACAGTACTCCTCACATAGTACACCACAGTTACGTAAGAGTTTTGCAAACTCAAACCAGATAGAGCAGGGCAGTCGGACCTTATAACACTTTTTTTCTCTTTCTATGACAGTGTGCCTATTTTTTCTTAACACTGTGCTATTGCCATACTATAAAGTTCCAGAACTTTATATGACAATATAATGACAATATGGTTTTGCAGACTGCAAAGAAATCTTTCAGAAACTCTTCAGGAGACAAAATAAGTATCTGCATCACAGCTGCATCCTGAAGCCCACAATGTTATTTAATCATTTTTTTAAAGCCTTTTAACAGTTTCACAAAAAGTCATTTTAACTTTATGGGTGGTGTCATTTAGCAATCAAATAAAAACCAAATATGCTATACACTGAACTTCCCTCATGGATATAGCCAACAGCTATGTGGTCACACCTGGCTGCCACTGTATTATAGCACGTTTACTGACAAGGGGATAAGAAATAAGTGCAGTACTTTGTAACAGAGCTTGTACATGTGGTAAAATCAGTGTCACTGAGCTGGTTCCATAAGAATGAATAGAATCAGTTTGCTTTGTCTCGAGGTTCATCAGAATCAAACTGCTTCTTCTTAAGGTATAATAGAGATAGAGACATAAAATGACTGCTGTTACCAAACAAAACAGGTGAACCCATTATTTAGGCATCACTTGAAGTGTTTTGGATTTACTGATGTCCTAGAAGTGGACATACCATCGTTGAATATAAAGGCTGATTTCTGTAGAGGCTTGGGTAGAAGACATATTTTGAGATTTAATGTGTGGGGGTGAGTTCAGTAAAGCTCTGCTAAGGTGTGTATAGTGGAATGGTGTGTGGACAGGTGAGGTGTGTAGGAAGATGTGGGTGTGTAGCAGGGATAAGGTGTTTGTCACTGTTTTGTCATGACATGAGTCCTTTCAAAATCTCACACCCACATACACTCAACTTCCTGTTAGTTCTGCTTCCGACAGTGTGCCTTCGGTTGAATGTGAGTTTGTGTGTGAGTGTGTGTATGTATCATAGCTAGAGGAATGTAGTAAAAACCAGACTCTATTGTCTTATCCACTATGCTCTATAGACTTATCCACTTTAGCAAGTGACAACACTGCCAGACTGGAAACAACAAGAAGACTTCAACCACTGAACTTGATGACCAGTTGGAATCATTCTGTCCTGTTCTTTTCCTTCTTTCTGTTTCTCAAACTTGCCCTTTATCCATTTTTGACTGTGCTCAGCCAAGCATGTTGACCTGTGCCTCCATTTTTCCACTTTTTCTCTGAGCATGATTATATGTTTTTCATCAGAGAATGTGACTCAGCTGATACTCTTCCTTAGGCGTGGCAAGAGGCATGCACAAAGGCAAAATAAGCTGAGTGGTCCAACAGAACTCCTGCAGATGATGACCTCCATGTTCTAGTTTAACTTCCTCATCCAATGCTGACTTGCTGTACTGGGGGTTCTTTCCTAAATTGCATCAGGCTAGGTGACACAAACACTGAAGTCTGGGGTCTCACAAGAGCTCACAGCATCTCTGACTGAGACACTGTAGACTATAATCTAATGAATTTACTTTAGATTGGTGTGGGTAGGATGGACTTTAATGGAGAGCTGAAGAGTGCTTCACTTTTAAATTGACTATACAAGGATGATGACCTTTAGTCCTATTAAAGAAACTTAACTCACATAGCAAATGGAGTGATTTAACCTTAAAATGAATTAATTGAATGTTGAAAAGCAATTCACTTTTAATGTGAACAGCCAATAATGTGTCTTTATTTAATTTAAAACATTTACAGTAGACAATTTATACAGCAGTGCAGCAATGATTTTTGAGATTGGTGTGTGTGATATGAAGGGTTTTTTTGGACATGCAGTAACGGCACAAGACTATGAGACTACAGCAGCACTGGGTTACAGTTTAAAACCCTAATGATAAAGGCTGTGCAATAGTTCACTTCCCTTCCCTCCTCCGAGTCAAAGGGAAACTGAACTATGAGACTCAACTCTGGTAATCTTGGAGTTTTTTTTAATAAAGTGTGCAGAATGTGGTTTAGATAAGTGCATCCAGCTTTTCAATTGGGAATTAATACTGATGCTTCATGAAAATGCTCTTAGTTTTAATGCACTGTTATTTGTTAATCCTATTTGGACTTAAATACCTTGATAAATGTTTACCTATGCAAGTGTAAAAATCCCAGATATTTCTGCTAATAATACCTTGAGAAGTACAAATTTAAATAAAAGGGTTTTAAGTCCACTGTCTGCCAACAATACAAACAAACAAGCCAGTGAGAGCAGTCTTGGGTACCAGACACTGTTTTCCCTACTCTAAACACAATCACTTTAGCTCACAGAGGTGTTGAGACTTAGTGGGTGAGCTGAACAGAGGCGTGGGTGGCTAATTGATTTGGGTTCTACATCAGGAACTGGAAAATCCCCAGAGCTTTGGGTTCCTGCTTGCATTTCAGTGTACATGAGCACTGGAAAGCTCAAAGGTTTTCATTGATCTGGTATCAAGGCCTTGAGTGCTCCAAAACTATATATTGCATTGGACTTTAAATATTTTGGTAAATAAAAGCGTGTGACTAGTGTGTGTTTTTGAGTGTGCTCCCTTTTGAGTGTGCTCCCTTCCTGAGACATCTGACACACCCTTGAGCCTTCAGAGGTTGTTCAGTTGTTTATTGGCTGCTGAGTCTTGCATTCAGATGTAAGCTAATGAATTTCCTGAAAGTCCCTCAACCCTCCTGCCAGTGTTATATAACATTCTGTACCTACAGTTTTGGTAGTCTGAGGTTCTTAATTGTGGCTTTAACCAAATTCTGGGAGTAAGTAAAGAATAAAATAAAATAAAAATTGGACATATTGTGTAAAATATTGTTCTGTACGAATTTGGATGGTTGGGTGGTAGATCAAAGGGAGCCTTGTGACCTTTTACATAATTAACACTACAGTCTGTGACAATGTGAGAAAGACAAAATGATGTGTAACTTAGGGCGAGAGAGAGATGAGAAAGGCAGAGAGAAAGAAAATAAGAATCTTTATAAGACCATTAGGATATTGAATCAAAACCTTAAAAAACTGGGGTTTTTTTGTTGATCTCCCCCTCACTGCTTTAGAAAAGTGTTTCTTAAACGACTCCTAAGAATGTACAAGACAATCCACATTCTTGCTGTACCCCAACTCCCAACATTACCCAGACCAAGGCAGTAAAAACAATGAATACCTAGTACAGGCCTGCTGATTCTTTCAGAGCAAAAATGTGGACTATCTGGTGTGTTAGACATGTTCCAGACACTCTTCATGTTTTAAAGAACTTCAGTAGGCTGGTATGGCAGTTTTAATATAATGAGTTATTGATTGATGTGTTATGTCAGTGATAGTTCATTTTAAAAAAGGTACCTGGAAATTAAGGTACCTGGTAATTACCGGATGAACAGTATTGTCTTCATGAGCATGTGAACTTTTACATACCAACAGCTCTGATAGTCAGTTTTAGATTTTTTCAGTTTTAGACCAATTCAAAAGAACGATATAAGAAAATTGGAATGTCTATGATTCCAAAAGAATCACAATAATCAAAACCAAACAATGGCACATGCCTAAAGCACAGTGTATATTGAAAAGGTTATGACTCATTTGACGATGAAATACTAAGCCACTGCTTTTTTCAGCTTTTTTCTTCCACTCATTTGCATTATCTTCACAGGAAGGAAGAGATCCAATATCAGTCTGAGGGCAGACGGTTGAGATTCCACCACGTGAGTTTTTTGAGACGTGGTTTTTTTCGTGCCCACACACACTGTTACACACAAAGCCAGTATCAATCTGATCTGATTGTGAAAGTGTCCTATTTCGAGCGACCTGCACTGTTTGCTTATCTTATGATACGAGGGGGCGATGACATCAGATGCAACATTTACGTTAGCGCCATGGGGAGAGTAGCATCAGTCTGCGCCAGAAACACACATCAGCAGTGCGAATGCATGTGAACCTCTACCCAGTGCAACATGGAGAAGTAGAGAAGCCTGTCTGACCTTCATATCATCAAGCTGTTGCTCATTTCAATACATTTCAATAAACGAATATTGAAAGTTCATCAAATGTTACTTATTGGCTGTATACTTCAGTTATCCATCATAAAAGAGTTCCTGGACCTGTGATGAAGTACAGGTTCATTGTTTGAGGTTGTCTGTGCTTTCTGTCGTCACTGCTCTAAGGCTTTTAGAGACTCCTGACATAATATTTACAGTTCATGACTGATGGCTATAGATTATCACTCATTACACCAGTTGCTGTTGTGACATACGCTTACTGATACATCACAACAATACACCTAATTAAAACAATCCAATTTAAATGTAAATGCAAACAAAGTATATATTATTTTATTAGATCTTGCTCATGCACTCACTTGTCACATTTTAAGTTTATATCTTATCTGTGCAAATGTACAACTATAAATGGAAGCCCACTTGTTTGCATAAATATGTTGTCATTAAACCTCTACCCTATTCATTGCGGGTCCACGTATTATGTGCAGGATGGAGGATGACCAGTGGACCAGCACTGCACATCTTCAAGGTGTTTCTAATAAAGTGGTGTTTCTAATAGAGTGACTAGTAAGTATACTCATATGACTGAGTCTTGGTGCTGTTTTCCTGGGTGGGTGTAGCTCTGCTCCACCGGGTGTTGCAAAAACAGGAAAGCATGCCATTGCTCAACCCCGGGCCCTTATGATGTGAATCGTGCAGGCTTGCACTGCACCAAGTGCCCATTGCTACCACTGCAGCATGGACACCACGGCCAGAATAGGAGAAGTGTGCTGGTGTCGAAATCTGGGCCATCATGAGGGTGGGTCAGTACTCCGCCCCTTACGGACAAAGCTGATGCCTGAGTTCCCGACAGCAGTGCCACAAGGAACCGGATGTCCGGCGATATGGACACACTGCCTTTTTTCCTAAAATCACCATCATGAACCCACTGGAGGACTGTGGGTCACACAACGTCCTTTTGCTATTGGAGACTTACAAAATAAGTGAGAAGGATGTTGCTAGAGTTCACTTTCTAGTACCAGCTTCCCCTCTGCAGTATCTCAGTCTGAAACTAACCTGCTTCAAGATACAATATAGACTTTTGTACATTACACATCTGGGGCTCTCATTATAAAATTGTATATATGTATATGTATGTGTATTTACATAATAACATATTCTTGGAGCAAATCTCTTTTTGTCTTTTTAAAGCAGATGTAGGGTTTATCAGTACACAACCAATGCTACCAGCTGACACATATCATATAAGGCTTTACTGTGGCCTGTTAGCAGGACAAACCATGCACAAGGCAAAGAAAAGTTAAGATGTCTTCTAGTTCCTCATGTTCTTGCACTGAAGACATTCTTCACAGGAAGCAGTTTTCTATGGGTGTACGCTTTTAAAATGCTGACATTACAGTGTTCTGTCAAATAGTCTTTGAATCAACTAGATCCAACTACAATTAATGGATGCAGTTATATAACATAGTAAAACCCATAGTAATAATTGCCTTTGATCCTGTGTTTCCTTTGTAGGTTCTCACACTGGTCAGTTCAGAACATATCAGAACAGTAATCTTCAGTTCTCATAGCATGACTGCAGAGTGTTGGTAACACTGCTCTTATCTCTCTAGTTCATGACTAAGGCCGTTTAAGCACTTTTGACAAATAAACCATGCAGTGTTATTCCACTACAAAGGTATGGCTGAGTTCAGAACGTTAAAGTAAACACAGCTGTTTTAACAATGTAGCTTCATGTGTTGACTGAAATATTTTAATGTTAAATTCTCTGAAATGATCAAATAACTGCCAAGAGACCTTATTTATATATGGTTTATAGGGATGTGAACTTATTGAAGATGATATTCTTACATATACCCCAACCCTAACCCCAACCCTAACCCTAACCCCAATCCTAACCCTAGTTTAAAAAAAAACAAAACAGAGAAAATAAAAAGATTTTTTTCTTTTCAAATATACAGATAAGCTCGCTGATTGCCTGTCTAGCAATATAACTTATGATATCTAAAGGTGCACTAATGCATCCTGATTCCTTTATATGTATATGTATACGTTTATATCGTGTTTAGTCCTGGACTGGGTGAGTAGGGAACTTGATGCTCTTTTCTTTCTCACGTTGTGTTATTTCCTGGTTAACACGTAGGTCACTGTTGTATCTTTACTTCTTTGTTTTGTTTATTATTTTGTCGTATCCTGAAAACACAAAGCCCTCCAGTACAAGAAACAGAGAAAATAAATCACTGTACATATTCAAATCTCCATACTTTCCCTTTTACCCCTTCACTGTTGTGCTCTGTAGCCTCTACAGGGGTGTAACAGTAGTATGTAAGACTACGACCAGGGCCTCGCTGCTTGTCCGTTCATTGAAAACTTTCCTGCAGGTTATCATGTTTGTACTGTTTTGCTGATCATTTTTGTTTATGCCGTTTGTTTTTGCCTGTTTCAAAGGGAAGTGTGGATTGACGATAATTTGGTATGTGAATCATAGCTGCAGGTCTCACGAGTTATGATGTCTCACAAGCTGACTTGTTTCAATGAGCTCATCATTAGATCTGTCATATATTGACTTGACACAGTTTAATGGCGGACCAAGTCAGTCTAGAGAAAGCAATAATCTCATTTCATTGCCAAGATTATTTTTATTTTAATAAAATGTACATGTATTTGAAACATAATCTCCCATTCTTAAAGTTTCACTGTGCGCAAAGATTTCAGTTTTTACTCATTCTGTGCCAGTGTTAGCAACACACACATCGGTGTGATAATTCCCATATAAGGAAAGCACACAATCCTCAGATGCATTTTCATGCATTTAAGCATTACACTTCAGTTCACTTCATAAAATGCTTGGTAATAAGTGTCATATAACATCTAAATCAAGCGAAACTACTACCTTGCAGTGCTGTGACCCTCTGGAGCTGGACAGTTACAGTTCTGAAGCCTGAAATGTTTTTCCATGTGTCAAAAGGGCCAAATAGTATACAAATTCTTGAGTCCAAAACAGATGGTCATGTTCTTAGGAGTTAAAATGCTATAAATAAGCCTTAATTTTGGTTACCATGTACGCTCACGTTGTTAAGAGATAACACTCTAGGAGAAGGTTTCATTAGCATTTATTTACAGCCCTTTAGGGAGGTTTTGAGCGCTAAAAGGTGGCCAGTACCCACCGGTGCGTAACTACCGGTATTTCCAGTTTCTTGCGCTGGGGCGCTTCTCATAATATCCTCGGTACTCTGGTTCCCACTCAACACGACTTTCTTGCTGATCCGCTCTCTCCAAGAAAATACCGTTGTAGTACATGGCGACTAATATAGACTTCATTACCCAGAGTGCACTACGTTACCCAAGTCGTCTTGCGCGTAGCTTTAGGCCCTTCGCCACACTTTATTCTGTCGTCCTGTTTTTCTTACCATATGCAACGAAAACTGGCATATACTAGTGTGGTCTGACAGTGCTAGTTTGGCTACAGAAAGGCTAGTTTGAAAAAAAAAATAGTACCGCTTTAAAATCAATGAGACATATCCTTCGAGACACCCAATTCACTACATCCTAGGCGCCATTAATATCAGTACCACTGGAACAGAGCCTTTAGATGCAAAATCAGCAGTTGCTGTCCCTGTTGCACATATGACTTCATCTATTGACGACAATAACATTTTACATCAGTGATCAGCACCTTTTTTCTTGTGCAACAAACTGTATTTCTGTATTCCACACGAGGAATCTACGAAGCCTACATACAGGGCATCTCAAGAGAATGAATAGTTGCATCAGATGAAGTAGATTAAAGTAGAGCACTAAAGTTTTGAGAAATGAAGATCTTTAAAAATACCTTTAAAAAGGGTTCGTCACTTGTGACAATGTTGAAAATATGAAATACTATAACAGCGACTAAATGTATAATAAAAACTAGTGGGCGAAGTTTATGTAGCGAAATCACATAAACTGGAGGAGAGTCACAGATTTCTTCTTTTGATACTGACGAAGTTAAGTCGAATACCCGAAATTTGTGTCCCCATTTGCTTGTTCACAGCATAGTCAAGCCTCCCTGTTGTAAACGTAAACAGAATCTCTTGCTAGAATATTAGAAATTAAAAATATTCTGAGTTTGGTGAGCTGCCCGATCGATGCGCCCGCCAACGTGGAAGTAAATAAAGTAACTAGTTAGCGCTACTCGTTTTTTTTTTTGAACTTCAAATCCTACGCTTTATTTTTATTACGATTCAGGTGTTCTGTAGATTTATCGTAAGAAAAGTGCTGTCCTCACAAAGGTTACTGCGCACCCGCTAAGGTAATTTGGTAGGCCAATGCAGGCAGGTATATTAATTTATAAATATAATTGTGCCTGAGATGTTCTTGTACTTAAAAAAACGGAGCTTTCATGAATAGGTATTTTCACTAACATGTTCTGAAACGACTGATCCAATTAAAATCTAAAATAAGTTACGTGGAACGTGATTTAAAGGCCAGGTACACTAATACGCTGAGAAGAGTTGGCCGTGTTTTACAATTTCCGTCGAAATATTTAATTATACTATTATGTAGTCATTCCGACTTTGGGCAGTAACACGCTTAGGAAATGTTCTGGGATACCGTAACGCTCAGAAATAGCATATATGGAATGTGTTTGTCTGACCGGGTATCTTTGTTGGTCTGCAATATAACATATGTGAGGATCAATTCAGCGCGTGGGATGTAGGATCTTAGCCAGCCAATCGAAGCAAATGTTGGATAGCAGATATTGCGCAACGGTCCGTTTACTGACTGACGCCCCAACGCTGCCGGTAAACTCTTGTTGGGAACAAAAGTGGGCGGTCCTTTGTTCTCTGGGAGGAGACAAAGAATCTCATCTTGGAACTGTCATGTGGGAAAACCCCGTCCAGGCGAACACTGCGTCTTAGGAGACAGGATGCCGTGATTCCAGGAGGCGGGACCTAATCTACAGGACTTGCTGATTGACCCTTTATGTACCAGAACAGGAGGAAAGCTCATACCAGTCCTTCTACACACACAAGAGAATACCTGAAAATGTTACAGACATATTCAAAATGATTTGCACAGTAGGCTTTCAAATATTCTGGAGTGACTAGCAGAGGGACATTTTCAGTGATTACAAATAAGCACAATTACAACATGAACAAGATCTGACAACGGTAGGTTACTTAAAGTAGGGAAATATTTGTTACATAGCGGTATTGAAGGTGTAAGCTGCTGATGTTCTGACTAGCTGATTCAGACTACAGTTTCCCTGCTTCCCTTTTTCAGAAAAGTGAAAATTAAATTCAGACAGCTTCTGAGTTAGCTGATAGCATTTGCAAAGGAGGAATCGCAAATATATGTGTAATTTACCTGAAAAATAGGAATGATCAGTAATAAAATTGTCAATATTATGTGCATCTCTTAACTCCGTGGCTTACGACTACTATTGTTTGACCTATATACAGTGGTCCATATAACTGTGTATGTTATTTAAGAATAGCGTGACAACAATAAACATTATAGCAAAAGTGAAACGTGAAATGTGTTTAATGAATTTATATTTTATTCCAAACACATGAAAATATATTGTAAAACACATATGAAACAGTTCTCTCAACACATTAAAGAACTGCATTTATATAATTTATAACATTTGAAAGTTTAACATTCATTCAAAATCACAGTGCTTGTTGTTTTTTACACATAGCCTATGTGTGATTATTGGCTTATTGTAGAAGCTGTACTTAAGCATTGCTTGAGAAAGCTAGGCCCACTTTGAAGGAGAAGGAAGTTGGAAGTATTGAGCAACACACAACAACCCAGATATCCTCCTCCAAAATGAGAAGTGTTGTGAAATGTTCTACTTAAAACAACACGATTTCACCAAGTTTGTGATGGGCGTTTGTTATCAGACTGTAAAACATAAAACAAAAACCTATGGCTTATGATTTCTTAGTTAAGTAAGACAACATCATATTAATATATGATGGTTAAATGTCACAAAGGAGATAAATGCTCACATTAATGTAACCCTAAAATTCATCAAATTGTCAAATCCAAGGAATGTGTTAATTGAGAAGGAGTTTAAAATTACTGTGAATTTTATACAGATCTTTTATGCAGATCAGATATGGAATAAATATGATTGTAACATAAACATGCTTTTCTACATTCCTACTAATACTTCAGGCATTAGTAGAATGTAACATATTAACTGACAGTAAAATAGCATCGGATCATTCTATTATTATATTAATATAATTACCATATGTAGTAAATAGCATCAGATCATTCTATTATTATATTAATATAATTACCATATGTAGTAAATAGCACCTGCTCTCTAGTTGCCTGATACCATAAAAATGAAAAAGCATTTGCAGCATATAGGTATAGATTTGGAGTGGGTGGACATATTAAACTGGCATCTCTGTATATCTTTTACACACACACACACACACACACACACTTCAGATTCATGCCCCTCCCCCTCCCCCTCTCACCCCACTCCCTCTCTTTCTCTCTCATTCTTCCACCCGCTATTGACATGGAGATGAACATTTATGAGGAGGGTCTTCTTCTCCTCACTAACTGGTCGTCACCTGTCGGTCAGGTTCCTTCCTCCTCTCACTCTTCAGAGCTTAACGCCTGTAGCTCTGAATCGTCCCATATCTGTAGGGTCAGGACAACCCCAGCAAAACAACAACAACAAAGCATTAAATAAATAATCCTTAAATCACAAAATACAAACAACACACAACATAATTTCATGATCAAGTGTCTATGAATGCAGTGGCCTGTATTGCACTGTGATGCAACGTCTCTAATTTTATCGTTTTGTTATAGCATCAAGGCTTGGGGAAACCCGGCCCACGTTTGTTTATTTAACTCTAGAAATGCATGGTCATGATAACTACACACTGAGGACTGAGGGCCATCAGACTGAATGTAGTGGCTTGCATTTGAAGGCCTTTTTTAAACAAAACATTGGCTCCAGGTGTGCCTTGGACTTTAGAATCATGTATCTCTTTTGCGCACTATTTTTAGCATGTCAAAAATATGAAAAAGGACTGAAAAAAAGCATTTATTGGTGCTTGAAGGTCATTTAAAAGTGATTGGCTTATTATTTTACAAAAAAATATGGTAATTACCAGTTTTTGACACCAAGTAAATGTTTTAATGTCTACCCTATGACAAATATCTCAGCTTCTCTTACTTCTCCTGTATTCTCTAATCTGTATCGGCCATACGGCTTTTAAATCTACTTTTACACTTGTGATAGATGTTTGGGGTGTTAGCATTATGCTATTTACATTATATTATTCCCAAATGTTGCTTATTTTCTTATTAGTCTTGTTCAATTTGTCTTTATGCATTGTATATTGTATACAGAAGTACCAACTGCAGCTCTAAGGTTTTTTATGTGTTGCTACCAGATGAATGTTGATCCAGCCTTGACCCTCTCTCTGAGAGCACTGAACTCAGTAGACTATTGACAGTTACTGTGTGCTTTAGATAATTCTGCTTTACTGCTGGTGGAGGTGGACAAAGGACAAACCCGTAAAAGCCCTAGAAAATCTTAAGTATCTTAGGAAAATACTCTGTTACAGACAGAAATATATTTACTAAATATCTAAAGAATGCATTCATTAATTGCATCATGCATAGGTTCATGGTGTTTTCAGTGAAAATTGATATGTTAAAATTTTGAACGTGGAAATATTTAGATTTCTCTGCAGTATCAATTTACACGGACTTAACATTATGAAGGAATGTAGAATTCTCTTTTTTCTCTTCATGCAAATCAGTTTGATCTTAAAATAGTGATCAGGATGAATTCAAACCAAATAAAATTCAGCCCTCTGAATAATTATATATATATATTTTTTTTACAGTAAAGGTTATTTTTAATTCGTCTAAAGGAGGTGTATGTGATGTAGCAGCTCATCCTACACAGAACTAGAGGGGTGTGCCTGTGATTAGAGCCAAGGTAAAAAGAAGCAATTAGACAAACAGGTTCAAAGAGAAGTAAAAATCATTTAATTCAATAAAATATTATGTAGCATTAGAACATATGTACCCTTATTCTCTTTTGCACACTACTTCATTGCGTTGCCAATACTGTTACAATGAGTTGCATCATACCTCTGCAGTACAACTCTTCCCTTGACGGCCACTGCCCCAGATATGGGGAAAAAAGGTATTTAAATAACAGAGTATTAAACAGTAGATATTTCACCCGTACAAAAATACTGTACAGACCAAATACACGTTAGGGCTTCCAGAACACCATAGTGACAAGTCACCAAGCATGGGGAGACTGTTGCGCAATCCAGGCGCCAAGTCCACTTTACATGCTATCTCGCGCTTGTAAACATACACATTTTCATGAATAACTGTTTCCACGTAGAATTAATTCATTTGTAAAATGTACACTTGTTAGAACCAATTTTACAGTCATCTGTATAAAGGCTCATGAAGTACCAGCCGCTTTCTCTAAGCGTAGATGGCGTAGCCTACTGTTAGCACTGACCGGTAGCGGAGAGCAGATTTCGCAGCGTGGCCAACTCTCGTGACAGCTGCTCCACGCGCTTCTGTAAACGGTCATTCTCGGCGGCAAGCTCCAGCACTTTGTGCTGGGTCTCAAGATTGCGCATTTTGGCTTTGTCTCTGCTTTTGCGCACGGCAAGATTGTTTCTCTCCCGGCGTTGCCTATACTCCTCACTGTCCTTGTCCAGTCTCTTCTTCCCTTTGCCAGCCGAGGGCATTTTGCCGCCAGGCTGAGGTGAACCACCCTTACCTGGCGGGGCTGGTGTACCTGGGGGGCTGGAGCAAGAAGAAGAAGCTGTGGAAATGTTTCCAAGGCTCCCGCTAGGAGCTGCCTGGTACTGCAGATAAGAACGCATGTCAAAGCCCCCTGAATTATCCATTCGTGGGTCTTCGTTCAAGTCGCCTCGCCAATGATTCTTCCCAAAACTGCCGAGAAAGTCCGGGCTGAAAACCGTGTCGACCCGCGTCTCCTGCAGTTCAGGATAGCCGAGCTGGTTCGGTTCGTGGTCAGATAGTGATGTGTAGTTCTTGTAATTTTGTAGCGCTGCAACCCTCTTAGTCTTGACGTCCTCAGAAAGAAAGTCAGAAAAGAGTTCGTCGTCGCGGTGCTCGCGCTGCGCCTCGCCCTGGCTCACCAGCTGTTGGTACTGAAGAGCGGAGTCCAAGTAGATGCTGAAATCTATCGCCTTCTCGTGCTCGGAGATACCAAGTTTCGTCATCGAGCCGTCAGTGGATTGCTTGTATATGCCGTCGTTGACGGGACTGATACTGTTGCCAGTGTGGAAAGCAAGGCAGTCCCTTTCGTAAATACCGACCACTTCCATGGATCTTAACACCCGCCGGATTGCGGCAGGAAAATAATCAGGGTCAGATTGCCCTGGCGAATTTACAGCCACAAACGCGCAGGAAAACGATATATTAACAACAAGCAGCCCTGAGCGACTAAATATATTTCTAGTTATACGGTAGTGCGAAATATAATGATGAGATCTCTCTAGCCTTGATAGTTCCCCGGCGTGCTTGAATAGAAAAGCGCTGTCGACTTCCCATGTTTCGAAGTTTGTGTTTATATACTAGAGGTGGGCGGTAACCTGTCTGACGTGTTGATTCGATGCCTTCAAAAAAAAAAAAGAAAAAGAAAGAAAAAAAAGAAAGAAGAGTTAGTCCTAGTGTAAACCGGCCTAAACCTGATGTCTGAACTGTTGCACGTAATTTTCCAGCTTTCTTCAACATAGGATAACATGAAAACAAAACAATAACATGAAAAGATCGTAAAGGAAAAAAAAAGCACACAAAAAGGAGAGTTTGCACTATTTATAAATGGGTACAAGAAGGCTCAAAATAAAAGTAGATTTTCAGACAAACGTTCAGACAGAATTTGAAAAATATTTAGGTTATTTAATAAATAACTTGGTACAAAATAAATAGGCTATAGTACGTTTCCCTATGTGGATTAACACACACACACACACACACACACACCACACACACACACACTACACGCACACACACACACACCACACCCACACACACACCCACACACACATATATATAAATTAATGTTGTCAGCGGCACCATGGTCCTGGAGGAACGTTGTTTTGTTTCACAGTATACCTGTATATAGGTGGAATAACAACAAAAAGCCTTTTGACTCTTTCTTGGGCTGGGTACGGCCTTAGTCACCAGGAAGTCCAGTGTAGGTTTATGACTAAAGAGGCTTGCGTGTTGTTGGTTTAAATGTAAGCTTGGAGAGGGGTGGGTCTGGGATGCCAGACCTCACTGTTGAACCTTCTAGAGGTATCATGGTTTTAATTAAGTGAAACATCAACAAATAGAGGTGCCTACCTGATGATCCGTTGAAGAGATTGTGACGTTGTGGTGTCTATTGTTAAGTTGAGGTCAATTTTGGCCACATGTACTGGGCTTTATGTGCTAGGAAACTAATGCTTTGGTACAGGATGCTCTAGGCCCAGGACTGGAGCCTGATACGCCTGGTTTAAACTGTTGCATAAACTTTAATTCTGTGCAGAAACAAAGAAATATCCACAGTGCCAAGTAAACATTCTAAATGTTAAATTATGAATAAATAGGCTGCATGAATTAAGTCTACATTAAGCATTTTTATTGTATAATAACTTATAGGTTAGGTCATAGCATGTGGTCCAGGTGACCAAACTTATGAAAAGTGTGAAAGTGTGATTTTCTATTTTATTGAAACGTACAGGACAATACGAATGAACAGAGAATGTATATAAATAATTATGGACTTGATAGTTCGGCTTATCGCGTTGCTAACTCCTATGAACTGAATTGCCTCGCTCAAAATATTTACTATACTGACACCTAGTGGACATTATGACTTCGCTGCGACTGAAGTTGGCACGCCACACTGCATCTGTCAAGTGACAAAACTGCATGTTCTTTTTTAACCTTTCTTCGTTGTTATTTATATACGACTACAACTTTTTTGGACTAAATCATTTCATTACGCCTATTTGCACGATATAAAACAAAGCTGGTTTGATTTTGAAAAGAGCGATACACCATGAAATCCCTGTTCTGCACTACATTTTTAGCCAAAGTTCTGATTGGTCGCAGACTGGTGGGGTCATGAATACGTGTATTTTTTGTGTTAGCTTATTGGTAAATGGTCCGGTTATGAAAGTTTGGACTAATTGATGATTGGCTAAAAAGAAAACGTAAACGAGCCGACAAAGGCGTGGTTTCTAGATTAAGGAACTGATGCATATGTTGTTAGCTTCCTAAGGGTTGATCCTGACACGAATATGGCGAGCATCCTGGACGAAAACGGCGATAGGGAGAACTTTCAGGAAACCGAACCAAGTTCA
The DNA here is from genome assembly GCA_028565775.1 of Sternarchorhynchus goeldii. Taxonomy (NCBI): domain Eukaryota; kingdom Metazoa; phylum Chordata; class Actinopteri; order Gymnotiformes; family Apteronotidae; genus Sternarchorhynchus; species Sternarchorhynchus goeldii. The sequence goes on from JAOXYF010000022.1 coordinate 5,973,922, forward strand.
CCAGTTCGAGCTTCCGCAAGATGGGGTCCCCAACACGCAGGTGCCCAGGAGCTCGCGGATTTATATTCACCGGGTGAGAACGCAGTTTTGTGTTTTTTGCCTCTGATAGACGTCACTTAGGTTAGCTAGCTAGCTAGCTATCCGGCAAGTGACAGTCATCCATTTCATAGAATGAGGTAGCTGGCAGTTAAGGCACCGATTTAACCTGTCATTATTCTAGGTTGGTGCTAAAGCTCGTTAGGTAGCTAGATAGTTAACTCCTTGATAGCGCGAGTACCTCACGAACATGTTTACTAACGATAGCTGTGTGAAACGACTATCTAACTAGCTTTGTGAATTATGATAATACATGTTGCAGTCTTAATGTTTAAGCCTGATTCGAGTCACCATCATGTAGTTTATCCTATAACTAACTGGACCAGTAGCTCAATGTAATTTCCATATGGCCGTTCTGGAAGGAACAAGCTTCCACACAGGGAGCGCTGTGTGGTTTAGTTTGCAGTGACTGTTGTTTGCTGGAAAATATCTGTTGTGTTTTGTTTTGAGATATTGCATGCAGCCTCTTTGGAATGAGTTAAAGCATTTGAATGAGTTTTGTAACTTGCACCAGAGAACAAGAATGTTTTACAGAGGCGGGAATGTATGGGACATGAACTGGAACATTGTTAATGTCACCATAGTAAGCTGGGTTAGTTGCTAAAATGACCTGTTTTATCTAGAGTTTGGGCAATGAACGGCGTTGAATGTCGATTAAAATCAGTAACTCTGAAGTAGAAGTATTTATCTCGTTATTACAAAAGGCATTTAACGGTTGTTATCTGAGAATATATCCTGGTTCTCTGTTCTTAAAGTTGGCGGGAGGCTGGCCAGTGTGTTGTGTACGCATGTATGGGTAGGTATTTAATGACTCGGTGGGGAAGCTTCTGTAACTAGCGTTTAAAAAATATTGTCGCTAACAAGCATAACACCATACAAACAAAAAATACTGTACATTTTATTAAGAATAAATTCATGGGAGTCTGGTGATGTGGTGTGGCCCAGGTTCCTATTCTCAATCGCAGTACCAGTGGTGATGGAAATACCTCAGACCAGAATTGTATCATCTGCACAACTTGGTTTTTCCTAGCAATGAAAGGAGCAGCAGTGTATAGAAGAATAGATGGGCTTTGAAACACCTTTATCCATGTTCACATGTTTTGCAATTAGGGAAAAAGTTGCCAGTTATCACATTGTGAAACATCTGACTTACTGTGCAGAAGTGAATGGAGAACAGTGATTCTTTAATAGCCAGAAGATTAATTCTTTCCATGATCAGGAGTACGTGGAGTGATGGTGACCATACTCAAAGAGCGACAGGCAGGGCAAGTACAGATAACTCCAGTGGGAGGAGCTCCCAGTGACCTGACCGTGGTCTCTTTGCTTGGCTATGAATCGCTCTTTATGCATCTACAGTAACTAAACAATCCTCTGACTTGGTGATTTGAGTGAGGAGGAGGAAGTGGAATGCACAGAAATCAAATTACAGGCTCCAGCGCCAAGGCATTACTTCATCAGGATCATGCACAGACACACGTACTTGTACTCCCTCTGCCACACCCATGAACCGCTTTGAGTACATGAATACAAAGTGTATTTCTATGTAAACTTGTTGCTAAAATGGTGTGATGCAAACGTCATAGAGGTGGGAGACATTTAAGCTAGTTTGCGTGTTTGAGTGATTTTGTACGTCTGTCTCCCCGTGTCTGTCCTTGTGTCTCTCTTCATTTATCTCTTCTTTGGGTAGGTAAGAGGTGCCAGGAGTGGATCAGTGTTGTTCTTTGCTTTGCACTCATGGCCTTTAACTTCTTCCATCTCCTTACCCATTTACACCTGGGCCATATCTGGCACATCCTTCTGGGCATTGGTGAGTACCAGACACACCTGAACTGTACTGAAGACCAAATGTGTGCCTATGTTGAAACTCATGATTAGGACACTAAGAGTAAAGTTAAATAGAGTTTTCTGTCAAATATTGTTATTTTAGAATCAGTATTATTTATATTACAATTCATTTGTGTGTTTTGGTTTGGGTGTGCATGTGTATGTGTGTCTGCATCTGCGTGTGTGAACACCTAGTGGCAGGAATCTTAACAGCAGACTTTGCATCTGGATTGGTCCACTGGGGTGCTGACACATGGGGGTCAGTGGATTTGCCTATTTTTGGAAAGGTAAGGGACGGGGCCGAAAAAGATTTCACTTTTCTAACCTACCCATGTACTCACATGTGCATTGTAAAAGTCACACCAGACCAGTGAGTCAACGGTTATGGAATTTAAAGGGGTTGTTTCAAAGTAAAATGCTTTACAACCTTAACATCTGCACAGAAGAGTAATATTGCGTTTTGTTTTTAATCATTTCAGGGTTGGAGTACACAGTAAATATTTAAGACTCCTTTTGGGCTTCTGTGTTTCTCTTTCTCCTCTCCTAGGCTTTCATCCGGCCATTTCGGGAACATCACATCGATCCCACTGCTATCACCCGGCATGATTTTATCGAGACGAATGGCGATAACTGCATGTTAACAATCATTCCCTTGGCTAACATGGCCTTCAACTTTCACACTTTAACCCCAGGTAAGATCAGGCCAGCCATCCACCACTGTTTAAAGCACAGATACAATTCTGTTCCAGAAAACTTTGTGTAAAAGTTTTAGCTTGCACCATTTTTATAGACTGACTATGAATGTATTTCTTGTATTGTGACCATCTGTCTTTTTGTTTCTCTGTTTCTCTGTTTTTCCAGGGGAGATCTATCATATCTACCCATGGTATTGCTATCTGTTTGCTTTGGCCATCTTTGTGACACTGACTAATCAGATCCATAAATGGTCACACACGTATTTTGGGCTGCCGCGCTGGGTCGTCATCCTCCAGGACTTCCACATCATCCTCCCACGCAAACACCACAGAGTGCACCATGTAGCACCTCATGAGACTTATTTCTGCATTACTACTGGTAAGGACATGCGTATACTCACTGACTTTACTCTCGGTAAGGAAATACACTAGAGATCAAAATTGGAGAACAACACACAATTTCCTAAATGTCAAGGTCATTGTGTACTCCTATGTGAAATTATCCTAACAGGAGTGAATAGCAGTATTTTAAGCTTAGTTCATAAATTGCATATTTTATATTCTAAAGCACAGCAATAATAATTGAAATATAATATAATTGAAAATTATATAATTGAAAAAGCAAAATTAGAGAATACTTCCAGATAGTACTTCCTGCAAGTTATTGGTGTTGATCTGGCACCTGGTGCTAATTTCCTTAATTATCTGAAAAACTGACAGGCTAATTTTCCAGTTTTCACTGACTTTGCAAAAATGGTGAGCCGTTCCAAAGTGACTGAAACACTCCGGCAGCAGGTTGGGAAGGCCAAAGGAGTGACCCTATCAGCCATAGCAAGAGGAGTTGGTCGTTCCAAGTCTGTGATTTCTAGAATATTGCATCTTTACAACATCACAAACTCATTCAAGTTCCCCAAGA
>JAOXYF010000022.1:5977552-6010416 GCA_028565775.1 Sternarchorhynchus goeldii
CCAGAGTTCATTTTAGTGATGAAAGCAAGTTTAATTTATTTGGGTCTGATGGGAAACATTATGTTCATCGACAAACTTGTGAAAGACTGAACCCAAAGAAGTGAAAGGTGGAGGAGGAAGTGTCATGGTTTGTGGAATGTTTTCGGCAGCTACTGATGTATGAGAGTTGGACCTCTCATACAGCTACATGGAAGAGTGAATGCAAGTGTGTATCAGAACCTTCTTCAACAACTTGTGGTTCCTTCCTTGCATTCATCACTCAATCAGCCAGCAATTTTCATGCAGGGCAGTGCCCCCTGTCACACAGCAAAACGGGTAAAGCAGTTCCTTGAAACTGAAAACATCGAAACGGTGAAATGGCCCAGCCCAGAGTCCTGATCTAAACCCAATAGAAAACCTCTGAAAAATCCTTGGTGACAAAGTTATGGCCAAGAAACCCACAACAGTCGCAGAATTGTGGATGAAAGTGGAAGAAGAGTGGAACAAAATCACACCAGAGAGGAGTAAGACACTAGTGATGTCCTGTGGCCGCAGATGTGCTGAAGTCATTCAAAGCAAAGGCCTGTACACTTCCTACTGATTACTTTCAGAAAATTGAGTTTATCGTTGTCTTTTTCTACACTCATTGCTATTCTCTAATTATGATCATGTTTTTTTGCAAAGTAAAGGTTTTATTTATATATATATATATACACACACACACACACACACACACACTTTGGTTACTTAGTAAAACACTGTTCCTACATTGTTCTCTAATTTTGATCTCCAGTGTATGTATACTCACTGACTTTACTACTGCTAAGGAAATGTGTATACTCACTGGCTTTTGCATTACATGAATACATTTCTTTTTGTCACTGAAGCAGGATAACATTAATCTTCATTCAGTGATCTGTATGTGTGCTCATGTGGATGTATTTGTACATGCATGGTGTGTGTATGTGTGTATCCAGGCTGGTTGAATTACCCACTGGAGAAACTTGGCTTTTGGAGGAGTCTGGAGGACATCATTCAGAGCCTTACTGGAGAGAAGCCCAGATCTGATGACCTGAAGTGGGCTCAGAAGACCCAGTAACCTTGCAGTGGTGCCACACCTCCCTTTCCTACCTCACCCATCTGCACAGGGCACGGGCCTCCATGTCTTTTTTCATTTAGTTCTCTTCTGTCTTCTCAAACAAGGGGGCGTGCTACCCTTATCTGAGACGGGATGGACTACAAAAGCTCCCAGCCCACAGAGATGATAGAAGGAGAGAACTCAATAGAGTGTTCGAAAGCAATACTGCTCAGCACTTCTTATCTAGCAGAAGCATTTTACTCTCAAATCTGTTTGAATTCAGAGAAGCCATTTAACCCACTGGGGTGCAAATCATCCAAATCAAAGCCCTGTCAAAAAAACTCAGCATAAATGTATATAACTCTCTAAGTGCAAAAAATGGAAGATCCACATTTAACTACTTGAACAAAAGTGAGTTTCAATTTAAACAGATGCCTTTTTTAAAAGATTGTCTAGCTTTTTTTTTTTTGTTTTGTTTATGGATCTCTACAGGCTGGTCTTATTGCTAAAAGCTTGGTTGATTGGTAAATTACTAATGTGAGGAAACTGGTCCTCCACAGCACTTGTGAAAAGATATTGGGGTTCATGATGACAGAGGGCTGAAATTTGATGTCTTTACCTGTTTTTGGTGTCTGAACAGAGATGGCAGTCGTATACGACTGATGGTCCACACGTTCACACTCCCATGTTTTTACGTTCTCTGCATATGCTTCATGCCAAGCCTTTTGGCTTATGCCTTGTAATCATACTTTTTTGTTGCACAGTTTGCAGATTTTGCTCATGTTTATACATCGTACACAGTCAAACCAAGGTTGCACCAGTTTTAAAATGTTTTTGCATAACCACCTTCTCCCTCACTTGTTCTGTCCACCTACTGTAAAGCCAACCACTTGCACTCAAAATGACCAGGTGAAATTAGCCATACTGTAAGCTGAAAACAAGGTTAATGCCAATTCATATCTTAGGATAGGCTTATAGAAACTCGGTTACATATAAACATTTGTCTGTTCGAAACATAGCTAAGCATGGCAGACCAGTTGGCTAGGGCTTTTCATAATTTTTCTTGCTAGTTTACTAGTGCCCAGACATATAAAACGCTTATTATTTGCTCCCTGTGAACAATGAAGATTTTTAGATCAGTCTGAGCATGTTTAGTCCCTCAAAAATAGATTGTTACAGCCTGTAGGATTTTTGTTAACTCGAGAGTGTGGCTGCAGTTTCCACTTAACAGTCATATGTGGCCATGAAGCTGGTTCTGTGACCATTTATGCTGGCTCTAAAGACAGGATTATTTCGCACTATTGAAGTTACTATGAATTTTTTAATAACATCAGAATCCATCAAGTGATGTTGTTTCACGATAACAGCCATTTGTCTTAATTAGTTAGTTTATATTAATATGTTAATTAATATTTAAATGTTGCGTCTTTTCTTAAGCGCTTTAATACATCTGCCAATTAGGACAATAATTTATACGTTATACCTTCTGCATAAAGTAGGTCCAGTAGTTTTAGTATTTGCCATAAATCTTAAACCTACAGATAAATCTAACATTTGTTGTGAGTATGTATGTATTAGCTCATTCTGATGGACTCCTTGTTAAAGGAACACTCCAGTGTTTTCAACTTAATCTCCTGTATATTAAATCTGGAGCATATGGTTGATTTACATCAGACATTCATTTCTGTAACTTCTTGAGCAGTAACTGCTCCATAGGCTCCCAATATATGTTGGGAACAGTGGGCATGTTAAAATGATTGTCTAAGGTTGACCATACGCTACATATTTGTTGCTTTCAACCTAGTGGTTGAAAAACGCTTTATGGAGTACTAGTAAAGATTTACTGGCATTTTCTCCAACTCTGCAGAGCTCCATGTCTTTCACCAATAACCACATCTTTAACTAACTAAAGATCCTAACTGGTGGAATCGTATGCTTCTCTGTGGGGTTGGCACTACTTTTTTATACATTGTTATAACCCTGATCTCTGGTAATTGTGATTAAGGTTTTACAATATCTGTGTTGCATAAATAAGGTTTTACATTTGAAGCACTGCAATTGTTTTTTGTTTTTTTTTAAAACATCTCATGGTCAGAAATGTTTTTGCTGTGCCATTTTGACTCTTCCAGCTTTACGTTTTTCCTCCTGTACCCAGTATTTTCTGTGTTGAAGCCTTAGTCCTTATTTATTGCCAATTGGATTGTAACTATTTGACAGCAAAAAAAAAAAGCAAAACGATCATAAAACCCTAACGCTATAAACAGACAGCAGTGTTTAATTAGCTCTATTACTCTGTACTAGGTCAGTACTTGTAAAGGTCACTTTTAGGTCATGTATAGTAAAGGTCACTCTTGGCTCTAAATGTGTCGATTTACATGGAGCATCAGAACAATTGCCAATGGTTTCTAAAGTAATGTAAATATTTAGGAATTCTTTAATCTCTTGTCATAAAATCAATGGCACCAATCAGATCGATTAACAAAGGTGAAAGATTTGTGAAATTCTTTTGTATACTGAATCCTCATATTTGTATATTTATTATATTTTATTTTTGGTGTGAAGGATTTTTTTTTCAAATGGGTTTAAGTTGATTGTAAATTAAGTTTGAGAAATGGTAATTTTTTTTATAATTTGAAGATGACATGAGATGATTTAACATTCTTGTTTATCATGGTATAGTATGTTTAGGCTGGTGTTAATTTAAACCAAGGAGAACTGAAGGAATTAGCATTCCATGATTTGTTACAGAAGCACTTCTGATTCGCAGAGAAGATCCCTTCACTACACAGAATTGAGCTTTCTGATTGGGTGCAAGCCACTATACTGAAAGCAGGGGTCTGCTTTGGATAGTGTAATGAAATATTGATTTTTGGCACCAATAGAAGTTTCCTAACATCTCCATCAATGGTCCCTTTGGAACATCATCATAATAATAATAGTAATAATATAGATGTGAAAGGATTGTTCTTCCATTGATGTATACTTGGATTTTAGGGTGTTAACAGTGAAGTTCCAACCATATTTTATGGTCATTCTGTGCCCCTGTGTGTTCATACTCTAAAAAAGCTGAAGAAAAAGATCTTCACAGAAACCTGGTTACCTGTAACTGACAGAATAGCCCTTTAGTCATGCTGATGACGTGGAAATGACTTGTGATCTCATGTGCTTCATTGTGGTGTTTCACTGTGAGTCTGTAAACCTCTCACTTGGGACTCTGGACCTGCAGAAACTTCAGTAACCTGCCTATGACGTGTCATAACAGTTGCCTGTATGTTTAAAGAAAGTTACTGTTAATGTGCTAATGGGGCTGATGTCTCTGAATGTTAATTTTTTTTGTGTGTTGGGCGATCGCAGTAAGTGATGGTGCTTGAACTTGTGGATGTGCTCAAATATGCATTTTTAACTGCAGTGCTTTGTCACGGGATAAAGATTTTCTCTGTTTTCACTCAAGCCAAGTGGTCATACATTTAGATGCAATTAATCTGAAATAGTTAGAGGTTGGCTGCAATTACTGTCCATTATATTTTCTATGACCCATCTAATATTTTGTTATCTCTTGAGTGGAAATGCAGAGGAAAGCAGATAACTGCAGGTACTTTGTGTCTTTGGCACAGTCTTCTGTGATATTGCCTCACACCTCAAAATCTTATATTAAGTTACTGGAGTTTAGTTTTGTTCTAGGTTGCCAATTCTGATGTGGGTTTGGTTTAAGTGGATTTTGTGGTGGTCAACTAAAATATTGAAAAAAAATGCCTTGATGCCTTTCTGTTGTCTCCCATTAGGAAGACTGTAATGTTACCATGTATACATTATATTTATAATGAAATTAATAAACTTAAAGATATCTCATGGTGGCATGTGTTTTAATAGACTACAAGATTTCCTTACAACCGCCACATTTGATCCATCTCGTCAGCTAATTAGCATTCCCTTCATAAAATGGATCGGGTAAATTAAAACAATTGCTTGAATATGTGCAGATCACGTGTTCAGGACAATCTGATGATTCCTTTTTTTATTGTATTTTTTTATTATGTTTTATTACCGCCTCCAGCAGTACTCGAACAGAGTACACATGGTTTGCACTAGTTCTAAGTCTAGTAAGAGCAATACAAAACATTTAAATAGTCAAACGTATCCGCAATATGACTGGAAATGATCTTTCGTCGTGCCCGCGCGTTTTGCGTTGTTTAACGGGTTTTTGCGTGATTTGAGCCCAGGCATGGTACGTGCGCGCACCCATTCACTATTTACTTATAAGATGGCGGTCGCCGCCGGATCAGGTAAATCATTTCCCTAATTTGCAGTTCTGTTTTTAAGCATTGCACAAGTTTGTTAAACAATAACTGATCAGAACGTGGAAGGTATAATAACGAATCAGTTCAGCCATGTTTTGAGAATATTAGTGCTGGTGTAAGTTGCAGGCAGTTGACCAGTAGACCACTTTGCTAGTATTAGCAAGCAAGCCTACCGGCTAACACAGCATATGAATTAGCTAACAATAAGCGGTACTGTTTCTCACATTCTTAAGCTGACATCCCGTGCAGACAGATTTTTAGAACTGATTGAAAGCGAAACGATCTCAGTTTGGTAGCTAGCTAGCTAGCTAGCTAGCTGATTGTTTGATAAATGTCTAGCTACCTGAGCTAGCTTAACGGATATGTAATTTTAATCTTAATTAAAACATTCTGTTGTGGTGTATGTGTTTAGCTTCCAGATGCTTTGTCACCCTCTGCATTGTCGATAGACAAACGCAAGCCTTACGGGCTGTTCTCGGAGAATGATGTTTTGACTTGCATTTGATGTTTTCGAGATTCCAATATACGCAGGACTTGCAAAATAATAGTACATGTGTATTGTTAATTGATATTAACTTGTTACAGACGATACGCATCATTCATACCATGTAAATATAACAGACACGCTCTCGTATGTGTTAACGAAGCTGCAGAATTCAACCCTAGCTATTTGATTTGCAGAATATCTGAATTGCTATAACCTACAGAAATGCGTTGTACCCCATTCTATTAAAAATGAATGTTTTCGATACCATAATTATATCACTTGGTTGAATTAATCTTTTTGTTATATGTGCACTATATTTCTAGCAAATACACTAGTTACCTAAAAACCAAATCTGAAGCCCATAGCTTCTGTGGTGTTATTTCATTTTGCCCTTTGTGTAGATCTCAAATACCCATTTAAAAATATTTGTCATTAGACCTTCATATAATTTTTAAATTAGTCTGACTCTGCATTTTTGTATCTTACAAGATCCTGATTTGTCTTACTCAGCATTTCACTTTCATGGAGAGACTGAGTTTTCAGTGTCCCTGACTCATCTTTCTCATTCTTGGCATTGGATTTAAAATCTATAAAAAGCAAAGGCAAACTCTTTAACCGTTTGTCCTACAGAAATCAGTGTTGTCACTTAATGTAACTGTTCATGCCAACATCAGCTTGGGCTAAATGACCTTGGACCCAAGTCGGACAACCAAATGCACCTCATGCATTGTTTGGCCCTGTGGCAGGCAAGAATTAGAATGGAGGCATAAGTGCTTGGTCTTGCTGAGTGCCAGACTGGACTTGTGTGTGTGTGTGCGTGTGTGTGTGTGTGAGTGAGTGAGTGAGTGAGAGAGACAGATGAGTTAATGCAGGTGGTATATGAGCATTCCAGTGCAGATTGTGCTGGCTTGCTGTGGGGACAAAGATATAATGAGCAAGTTTTTAAACTTTCCTCTGGCCAAATTTTAAACCTTCCCAGTTGCCTTTTAAAGAAGCAGTGAAGGCCCAATAGGGAATTATTACAAAGGCAGCACCGGAGGACTAGGGGGGGAAAAAAACCCCAAAACAACCGCTGCCAGCCTGTGTCTGCTGAAATTTCTAGTTTATAACGTATAGACTAGTCCTTTGGACCCTTAGTGAGGCAGCTGAAACACCCATTAACCATGCTCTTTGTTCCTGAGCTCTGAGCTTAGCATAGGCTGGTTTCGATCATTTCTGATCAGTGCTTTAAAAAACATGTGAATACTTTTTTAATAAGATTTTGTTGTTAGTTTGTCATATGATACTTCAGAGGCGTGTGTGTGTGTGTGTGTGTGTGTGTGTGCTCATGTTCAGGCGTGAAGGTGCCGCGGAACTTCCGTCTGCTGGAGGAACTGGAGGAGGGTCAGAAAGGAGTGGGGGATGGGACAGTGAGCTGGGGGCTCGAGGACGATGATGACATGACGCTCACGCGCTGGAGAGGCATGATAATCGGTCCCCCACGGGTAAAAGGAGAAATCAAATGCACCACACATGCATACAACTGTGTGTTTGTTAACACATGCACATACTTGACCCTCAGGTGCTGAAAAAGTATGATTGTTGGCCCACCATGGGTAACACACACACATTTTGGTTTATTGAATCTTCAGGACATGGGGTCATGTGTTTTTGTGTGTGTATATATCTTGGACCTAAGTCCACAATAATATTTATTGTGTGTGTGTGTATATGTAAATAGTGTGAACTTAATGGTAACTTTAACTACAATAACAGAAAATGAAAATACTTTTGTATTTTCAGTGTTAAAAGATGCAGCTTTTATAAAAAAGCACCTTGTCATTGTCACACATTTTTGATATGCAAATCCACATGCACACTGGAGCAGGTAAGACATGCATGCATACACAAGCACACGCAATCCCTGCAGTAAATGCACAGACACTAGAGAGAATCATGATTGTATAATCTGAAGTAGGCTGACACACACCCACGCTGGAGAAACATGATCGTCATGCACACTGGCCCAATGTTGTTAACACACACACACACGTACACACATGCATGTGCAAAAAAACTCCAATCTTATTGTGCCTTTGACATACAGCCACTTGCATGTCAGCTTCTTACTGATCCATTCTGTAAGAATGTACTTTTTGGGCACAGTGACCCTCAGCCTGCCCAAGCTGACAGCAAGCTACCCGTGGCTCTGGTAAGATATGCCTGATACACGAAGTGCTAACCCTCACGATCTGATGAGTGCAACCTCTGCCCCACTTGTGGCGATTTATGAAGCTTCCTCACCAAAACCCACAACAATGTTTATTGGGAACTTCAAAGGCATGAGGGACAAATTGATTAAAATCTCCCACCATCACTTTCCTTAACATCCTTGAAACATTTCTGCACCTTCTTTCTGCTTGCAGTCACTGTGCTGCTCAGAACAATAATCAGAGGAGTCAGAAACAGGGCTGTCTTGGATTGCACAAGTGCACATTATAGACCCAGTTCCAATAGTCCGTTATGGGATAACTGCTTTAACAGGATACTGCTACTGCAGACCTGGCTTATAACTTTATACAAAACATCAGTCTGTTCTGGAAATGTAGGAAATCATCTTTACAGTATGTTACCCACCAAACTTCAGCCAGCATGAAATCATCAAGAGGAGAATCTCTTTAGTCATCTGTCCTAGTAATCATCCAGACATTGAAGAATAAGATGGACAAAATGGCTCAGCAACCGATGAACTCTGATGTCAGGGTCACTCTCCACATAGGGAGCCGTGCTGGTGATCATAACTGATGGACTGGAATCCGCTCTGATTTTTAAGGTGTTGCGGTCTAATGTAACAGCCTGTGACATTGATATAAAAAATCTGAAGAAAAGTTTTGATTTGCATAATTTAATGCCTGTGTAATATATTAATGGTGGGTCATTTAGTTATGAGTGATCATATACTGTGGTTAAATGTGCTGTATTGAATGTCCAGTCACTGTCTATTATCTACTCAGACATACTACCAAATTTCTCGATGTGTTTGGGGAGCTGCTCTATAAGATCTTATTTAAATTTGACTATGTGGTAATTACAGGACATTTTAATGTTTACATTGATAAACCCACAAATCTTTTGACAAAAGATTTTATTAGACTGTACCGAACTCTTATTCCCCTGTGTACAGTCAGACCCATATTCTACGTCTCACATAAATTAGACGTCATAGTCTCACAGATTTTAGATACTGCAATATCTGACCACTACTGTAATGTCCATCTGTAGCAAAGCAAGAAGTGATGAGTGGTTTGTGAGTCACTATCTTAATGCTGACTCCGGAGAGACTCTTGTTCCGCTTCCTCCTCTCACATCATCCTCCTATTATCATGTAGTTGAGAACTTCAGCTTCAGCTGTGTATCAATTGTCAGCCCACAGAAAACCAAGATTGTTTCCGGCAATATCAAAGAGCCCTGGAGAGAGATCCTCGCGATTTTGAAATTTAAAAGAGACGACAGAATAAAAGCTACCCTGGCAACTGACGGACCTAGCCATCTGTAAGAAACAACTGAAAGCACAGTTCAGCAGTGAAGCTTGGCAGGGTGTGTTTTTCCTGTATGACATTGACAGTTACAAAGACTGAAAAGAAAAATTAGTTTTTGCACATTATTATAAAGACTGACTAATCCCACCCATAGCATCTTTACTGAATTCCAAATACTACTTAAATAGTCGTGAATTGCTATGTTACACTGTGAGCTTGGACATCTAAGTATTCTGTGGTGTCTCACATGGGTCAGTGTTGTGATCTTTATTTTAAATTTGCTTCCCCTGGCTGGTATCGGCCTTCAATTGGTTTTGGAGCCTAGAACACCTGTTGGGCTACATTTTTCGTCCGATATGTCACTGGACGCTGTGCGACCGTGTAGCATCCTTCGACTGCTCTTGAGAAATGCATCCTGTGTTTGGGAGAATTTGAAGGACTCGGCTGGTGGACCCATGCAGACCTCCAGTCACTACAGTTACATGACAATTACAAGTTTACATTGGCGATAATTTACAAGCATAATATACAGGCTGTCTTAGAGTTTGCATAAATAATGGCAAAATGACAGTCTGTGAAGATGTTCCGTATGTAGCACCCCCCCCCCAGTCCAAACAATAAACTAGAACACTAAACTCGCCTCTGTCTTTCTCCGAGTTACATTTACTGAGGGGATTTAAATGTGTCGCATTGTTTACATCAGTACGCTGTGGCATATTGCTACAGCCTACCAAGGCCATCTCAAATGTGCATGAGCAAACCCCTAACGCAGATCCTTTCTATATTAGCACCAGCAGGGCCTCTCCTACCTCGGCTCTCCTACCTTAAAAACAATGCAAAATGCACTTGGTCAGTTTTGTGTTTAATTAGGACTTCTGTATCTCTGTAATTAATTGAGACAAAGGCAGCAACTTATGAAGTCTTAATACTGAGGTTTTTAGCTTCTTGTGTCTTGTGACTCAAATCCAATATTTGTTCACAAGGCAGTCGATGTAAAAAGCTTATCGGACGAAACAACAAAAAGCTTTAAGCATTGATGTGTTTACCTGCATATTGACGTCCCTCATTCAAATTTTCCTTTCTTTTCTGATTGGTAGACCATTTATGAGAATAGGATGTACAGTCTGCGAGTGGAATGTGGTCCCAGATATCCAGAGACTCCTCCATTTGTGCGATTCGTGACAAAGATAAACTTGAACGGAGTACACAACTCCAGTGGTGTGGTGAGTTTACAGCTTTGGTTTTTTGATGCTCTTCCCAAAAGCCTTTGGAGTTTTTCAGCACTAATAAAACTGGCCAACTCAGAACAGTTTATAATTCAGCCTCTAAGACTTGATTAAAATGAAGGCTTTTTCTAGAGACGAGGAAATGTGTGTGTTGGTTGTGTATGTGAATATTGTGTGTAAATTGCTATAAAAGTGGTGTGTAAGGGAGTGTTTTGAATGAAAATACGTGTGTGTTTGTGTGTGTTCAGGTTGACACGAGGGCGGTGTCCGCCCTGGCCAAGTGGCAGAACTCCTACAGCATTCGAGTTGTACTGCAGGAGCTTAGAAGACTCATGATGTGTAAAGAGAACATGAAGTTACCACAACCGCCTGAGGGACAGATATACACCAACTGAGACTGTACTCTTACACACACACACGCACACACATCCTCTGCCTGTCCATCTTTCTTTCTTTCTTTCTTTTCTTCCCTCTCTTCATTTGCATTCATCCTTTTATGCCCTCCTCTCTGCTGCATCTCTTGGTCTTCTCATTGTCATCTCTTGCTGTGTCTCACTCAATCTCTCTCTCTCTCTCTCTCTCTCTCTCTCTCTCTCTCTCTCTCTCTCTCTCTTTCTCACTCGCACAAACCATCTGAAACGAACTCATGCCTCTCAGCTCCTCAAGCCACACTATGGGCCCTTTCTTTTCTCATGTTTTGAACTCTGGTTGGACCACAGAAGATGAGTGATTGTTTGGTTATTTGGTTAATCTTAGAACAGATCATTTTAATATTGTTCATCATACTAATCTTTTTTTGTATTATTGTTTGTTATAAATTCATATTGTACAATAACATAAATAATCGTATTGCGTGTGCCCTGTGGTTGTGAGTATTTTATCATTTCCATGTCAAATCTTTTCTTGCTCCGCTTTAAGCTTTGTAATGTCATTGTAATGTTTGATAGTGAAGTCTTTGTGTTTGCGTTTGAAATTATTGTGTTTAAAATGGGCAAATACATATTCTGGCAGAATTACGTCCAAGAAAATACCATCACCTACTACGGCTTGCATTAATGTCATTTGCAAGTGTCAACATGATTTAGACAACAGGAATTCAATAAACAGTTTCAAAATGTCATTCAGGTAAGCCAAGACCTGGCTAAATCTAAGAACAATCTTTCTTAGATTTAGAAAGTTGTTCAGCATTTAAATAGTAATTCTGAATCAAGACCATTAAACACCATCTATTCCTGGCCCATCTGCACTCACCTTTTTAAAGTTTCATATGGTGTCTGTATAAATATAAACCCAACATGACAAACTGGGACCATAGTGTTTAAAACAGTGTACTTGTGCACACACACACACACACATGCATGCACTCGTATCACACGTCTGTGTACCTATAGGCATTTTAAAAATGTAGTTTCCAAAGAATAGTGTACTTTTTAAATATCTCTTTGATCATACTACAGTGCACTGAACCTTCAGATTTGTGTGTATATATAGGGAGATTGCAGGTACATTTCCAGGACTTCACTAAATTGTGCTGAATTATAACTAGCGAAAAGTTGAATAATTGTGTGGCCAAGACAAAAAAAAAATATGTAAATGAGCAGGTCTGTATATTCCTATATCATATATTCCTGTTGTGTCTTGACAGTGCTGCTAACGTTCGCCTTTGCTTTGCTTGTTTATTATTCCACCAAGGAGGCATGTTTCAGAGATGTGCAGCTAAATCTAGGACTAGGGTGGCAGCTGGGCCCCTAGCTGTTGCCCTAAGTTGCTGGATATTCCACAGATCAGACAAAGTGAAGGAATTGTGCTAGAGCTGTACTGCAAAATGCAGTTCAATAACTTCACTGTTTTAAGTAGGACAGTAACCCTTACAGGCTTGATCGGCAGTAAATCTAGTAAATCTACCCCTAAGTAGTAAAATAATCAAGTAGTAAAATGGGAAGCAGCCCCCCCCCACCTTCCGTCACCAATCTTCCCTGTCCGGCTGGTTAAAATGCAACAGTGCCCTGCACTGGTGTGATTTCATGCTGGATGCTGTACTGTGACCTCGCTTCAGCAGCCTGTGGCATGTGAGAGGAACAAACTGAAAGTGATTCGATTTCTTATATCGTCTCAAATCGTGAGTAGTGGAATTCTGTGCTTTTAGTGATGAAATGAATATTTTGATGCTTTATTGGAAAATATGTTGATCTTTATTCACTTTCCCTTAGTCTTGTATAGTAAAATATCTTAATTGTTGCATTATGCATGGTTGTGTTTGAACGAAAAGTGTGTGTGGTTCAAATTCCAGTATGTCCAAAGGTTAGATATTCCTGTATATGACATTAAGTCAAAACATTACTGACACATGAGAGCAGAATTCTGTCTGCCATTTCATCCTCATTGCTATTTCTTCAGCCACAGCCCAATGCTCTTGGTACCTAAAATATTAAAATCCCAATTTCACACTGAAGTTCAAATATTGTTTTTTAAATGCAGGCTGAGATACTAAAACCTTGACTAGCTTCCTTGTTAGGTGCGTATTCATCATTACACAGAAATGCTAAAATACACCCAGATTTAGTCATAAAAAAAACCCTGATAAAAATTACTGATAGAAGTAATTTTAAAATTTTATATATATATATATATTTTTTTTTTATCAGGTTGTTAGGTTGATCAGAACCAGCAAACCATTCATCAGTGATGCATTTAAAATTTGACTGACATTTACATGTCCTCGTATGGCCAATATGCTGTTGGTACTGTGTGGGCCTCGATCACAGAGCAGTGTTTCTGGAAGCCACATGGTTATCATGTTAGGTAAGCTTACAAGAGGCAGGCATGATTAGAGATTGCAGAAGCAGTTAAACAGGCTTGACAGACGTCTGTAGGGTTTGATTGCATAGCACTGTAGATGGGAGTCTGTGAGGCTTAAATGGAGCAATGAGACTAGGGACCAGTATGGATGACTACTGATAATACACTGGTGATTGTGAATGGATGAGTGGTTGTGAGTTGTGATTGGTGGATCGTTGTTTGACTGAAGAGCAGTGCATGACATTTTAAATGTATAAAGAAAAGGTGTAGTTATCTGGATAATCATTTAGTAAACTTTATTACATAAAGAAAAAACACAATCTAAATCAATGAAAGATTAGGGACTGAACAATGATGAACAACAAGAACACAGGGAGAATGTCTCTCTCACGCACACACATAAACACACAAACACAAACGACAGAGGTTATAATGCAGCTTTTGAACAGAAATGATCCCAGGTTTATACACGTTTAATTTTATTCTGTACACTTGTTATAAATGATGTAGTTGTTCTTAATACACCTACTTTACATAGTCCCTGTAAGATTGCTACTGTGGCCTGGATTAATCAGTATGGAATGAAAGACGTGTGTAACACATTTACCTTCAGGACAATGGATAGACACTGCAGAATCTCCTATCTATGCCCTTTCACCTAGTTATGTACCAGTAACACATGGGTTTTCACACCAAGTCAGTGTAGAAAGGGGTTGTGAAACATGCTGGACCCAAGTGTTTTAAACGGAATGAATCATGATTGTGCAGCAGGACACTGCAAGACACTGCACATCTTGACGAATCAGGTAACACAAACAAGAATTCTTTATAGTGTATAGCATTGAATAATACATATCTTCTGAATGACAAAATCCCAAAGCCAGCAATTAAAAAAGAAAGAAAGAAAGAAAACAATTATTAGTAGACTTGTTTATTAGACATGCCCAATTTTTATTGTACTGCAGTTTGTTAAAGTTCATGATTATTACATGGTTTATGGGCTTTTATCAATTTATTTATTATGTGTGTATAACAATACAATGACCCTAGAAATCCCTAGCCATGAAATAGAATGTCTTAAATGTGTAATATATCCATTTTCATCTGCTTCTCTTTTGCTTTTTCGTAGACTGGAAAACAAAAAAAATATTTTCCTGCAATATGACACTAATTTAGCTATAAGTAAAATATTTCTTAGTCTAAAGCAATTCGATTTTTGAACATAAGTGCACACTTTTTAGTGCTTTCTTTAATTTTTCCTTTAAGATGGCTTTACCGTAGTCACACAGGGAAGAGAGAAGCTTGCATGTGCTGTAAATAACATCTACTGTATAGTCCTGAAACCAAGGCTCTGTCTCTCTGGTTCTTTTTATAGATGTTATCTGTCTCCTCTATCTTAGTAGCAACTTCTAGTTCAGCTTGCTCTCTCTGAACAGCATACGAATCTGTACAATGTCCTCTGGGTCACCAGGGATTTTTTTGTCCTTTCTTCAGTTGTTTCTATTCTTAATAAAAGCCTTTAGGAATTGCTGTTAATATTTATCTCTCTGTTTTTTTCTTATTCTGTGGATGTTGGTCTAATATCCCCAGGAAGCAAAACAGTGACTACAGACACAAACCCCTACAGAAGAAGAAGAAGAAGCAGCAAAAAACACCAAGGGCTGGATTTCCAAACTGTCAAACTTCCTCACAGTCTCACTGCTGTCTGATTGGGATTCTGCGTCCCATAATGACACTGTATATTCACGTATTGGCCTGTGCTTTTGGCCTGGGTTCCTGGGTAGCTATTAATGGGATGTGGGTGGAGCTACCGCTGATTGTCAAAGTTCTGCCAGAGGGGTGGGACTTACCTTCCTACCTTACAGTCATCATCCAGTTGGCCAATCTTGGTCCTCTTCTAGTTACCCTTGTGCACAAGTTGTCTCCAGGATGGCTACAGGAAAATCTGGTAATCTATTCGGTGCTGACACTCGGCGTCCTAGCTTGCGTCCTCCTGACAGTGTTCTGGAGGGAGACCACGGTGATTTTGGGCGAACTGAGGAGCACATCATTCTTCATTCTCATGTTCTTCCTCGCCCTGGTAGACTGTACATCCTCTGTCACTTTCTTGCCATTCATGATGAAGCTTCCAGCCATATACATCACCACATACTTCATTGGTGAAGGACTGAGTGGCTTTGTGCCTGGACTGATTGCTCTGGCACAGGGGGTTGGGATGTCCAAGTGTATCAACATCTCCCAAACAGTGGGTAACCTCTCACACTTCAACAACAAAAGCTTTGCACTGGAGACTCAGGACCTCCCTCCCAACTTCTCCACAGAGGTCTTCTTCTCCTTTTTGGCAGCCATGATGGTGGTGAGCCTTGGTGCTTTCACCATGCTGGATCGGGTCCCTCGGACCTCCGGGCATCTGGTGTCTGAGATGAGTGCTATCACATCTGTCTGTGGGGGTGTGGAAAACCCTGCAGCAAGCAATCCGACAACAAAGAGACAAGAAGATGATGAGATGAGCTCGTCAAGTCCGTTGGTGCTGAAGCCACGCGGTACCTCCTCTGAGTTGGCCTTTGTCTACTTCATGGTGGTGTGGACGAATGGTGCCACCAATGGGCTGCTGCCATCGGTGCAGACTTTCTCCTGCATGCCCTATGGCAATCTGGCCTATCACCTGTCTGCAGCTCTGGCCTCACTTGCTAACCCACTGGCCTGCATTATCGCCATGTTTGCTCCTAAACGGTATGATATCATGAAAATATTGTACAGAGCTTCCTCAGTGGTGCCTTTGAAGAGCATGTAGTTTGCCTTCACTTTGTAAACTGATATTTTAGGAGGTATCCAGTAAATATTTATGTGTTTATGTCAACCACACCTAACCCCACTGACAACTCCACTATTAGCTTTATAGTGAGTGAATTTCTTTCAGCGAATCTGATAACAATGCGGGCATTGTAAAACATATCGAGCCATATTAAATGAATGCGGTTGACTCTGTCATGTTTGCATGTGTGGGGTTATGTTTTTAGTTCACTGGTGTTCCTGGGTGTCTTGTGCTTACTGGGGTCTGGCTTTGGTGGGTTTAACATGACCATGGCAGCCATGAGCCCCTGCCCGTTACTGCAGGACTCACCAGCAGGAGAAGCTGCAATCGTAAGTTTGCAATACTTACCTTAGCAAAATCCAGCAATTAACCAGTTTATCATCATTCGCTATGTTTGCTTTTTGTATATAATTATAATAAGATTGCAATATGGCTAAGATGCAACCGTCCCCCAAACCATTTTAGTTTCTGGGATAATTTAATAAATCTCCATGTTATCCTTTGCACCATTCAGTCTTTGTAATTAAATGATATGTGACTGATACCTGGTTCTGACTCAGCAGTTGTGTGTAATTACTTTTAATGGGAGATGCACATGCATCCATCATCACTTCTGAGGCATTATCTTCAAAATACCCCACACCTTGTTCTTGCTTTTAACCTTCACCAAGTCTTTATATACCAAGGGAACCAAACACATGCTCTGCCTACTTTTAGGTACTATCCTGGGTTTTCTTCACGGGCCTGCTGTCCTATGTGAAGGTGATGATTGGTGTCATTCTAAGGGACCAGAGCCACACTGCCCTCGTGTGGTGTGGAGCTGCAGCACAGGCTGGCTCTTTGATGGGATCCATCATTATGTTTCCCCTGGTCAATGTACTTGATTTGTTTCAGTCGGGGGATATCTGCAACACCAAATGCCCTTTATGATACTTTCCTGTAATTGTGGGAACAGTAAATGGCGATGTATTTTTACAGATAAATGGTACTGCATAGCATGTAGTTTTGCACTGACAAAACACAGTGGAGAAAGTACAAGTAGATAAATCATTACTACAATAGAAGTAAAACTCCTTCATTTAAATAACACAAATAACCCACAGATTCCACTTGAATTAAAGAACAAAACTTACTTTTAAATACACTTCAGTATCAATAAACGTTTTGTATGAATTATAAAAATGGCAGCATTACTGTTTGATTATTTTAGTAAATTGTTTTTTCTGCTTCTTCCTTATTCTACTCAGTGTAGGTGATAAAGCTCTAAAGTCAAGCAGTGCTCACAGTAAAAACCTACAAAATCAGTTTTATGTAAAAACCAAACCAAAAACAAACAAACAATAAAACATAGATATACATGTGAACAGTTTCAACTGAGATCATCTGAGTGGTAAGTGTTAAGTTTTATTTTTTTAAATATCATGTCTTACACTGTACAGCATGATAGGCTGTCCATATGCATGCATATTTACAGCAAAGACTGAAATATACACAGGTTAAACTTACAATAGTAATTAAAGTAGTATATGTGTGTGTATGTGTGTGAGTATGTGTGTTTATGAAGCAGTGAATAATGAGCTGTGAATGTGTACATAATCTGTCATGACAGCAGGAAACACTTCTCAGCTCTATAATTGGACATAGTTATTCATTCATTCATTTATTCATTCATTTCATTATTTTACACTGATGTTTTTGTATGTGTTGAGATTACACTGTGTAATGACATTTCACATACATTTCCTGCAATCCACGATCAATCAAAATTTCCTGAAACTGGTGTTAACACTTAACACTATTTCAAAGTAGACCATCAACTGTAAAGCTAGACATGACATATTTATGTTGAATATGCATGTGACAGTGGGAATAAAAAAAAAAGACATTTCTGCATTGGAAAACCATTTTATTTATGGCGACTGTGGTAAACCAAACCATCCAAACAAACAAACAATCGACCGCTAGGTGGCGACAGAGAATCATTTTGCTCCTCAGCATCATTTTATTTCCATGCAACGCCTACAGAGACTAATTTATTAATCTTGTAGCAAAACGTAACTAGGGCTGTTATAATCTTTCAGCTATACTTACAAAAATCTAGAATTAATTGTATAGTAACTGTATAACAATATACAATATTCTAAGATTTTCAGTTAAAGAAGTGAAGCTTACAAAATCTCCAGAAGTCTACAGAACCAAGTGTGTGTAGCTGCAGGTACCTGTGGCATGGTGGCATAGCTGGTCTTATATCATTAGGACTCTACAGTGTAATGCTAAGAATATTAATGTAGTTGGGCCTGCCCAATATTCAGGTTGTTTGTGTGTGTGTGTGGCTGGATCTCGACTCCTTGGTCCAGACCCAGGTCCCTGCCTCGCGCTGTCTCCCTTAAATGTGCTGCAGATCTCACTGCTGTTCATGCAGACAGAGCCTCGATAGGAACTGTTTTGTCTGCTTTTGGATGTCCAGTCAGCATCAGCTCTCACCACTTTGGCTTGCACATGCTGGTTGGGTGGGGAGGGGAGGGGAGGACAGTAAAGCAAGTATGATGATGTCAGAATGACAGCTATGGAACTGTGGAAAAGAATCAAATAGAATACTGGAAACCAGTACAATCAAGGCTCTAGTCATACTTGAAAACAAGTTGTTTTGGTTTTGGACAGATGACTCTGCTTTTGTTTTGTTTTTTTTGACAGGATGGTTTCCATTAGTCCAAGAGAGATTTGTACTCATGTTCAGATCAGTAAAGTGTGCTCTATGCATTCCTATCAACATCCATAGCAAATTGTAGTGATATGAGAGTGGGGAGGAGTGGGGAGGGAGTGAGGGCGTTAGAAGTGGTCAGCTGCTGACCCTGGTCCCTGGTCACTTCAGACTGACCCTAACATGGAGTAAAAAAAAAAAGAGGGGGGGGGGCACTTACCCACAAACCCACACTAATCATGAAGGTGAAAAGGTCATGCAGATGCCCACTTCTCACTATAGCCAGGTCCCAGGAGTCATGAAGCTCTTCCCACACTCACCGCTACAGAGTGGCTAACAAGTTAAAGGAGTGACATCTCTCTACAGCCATGCTTTATGTTAACACGCTCATCTTACCAAAGGACACCAGTAGAACTCATCAGTAATAGTAACAATAATAACAATAACAACAACCACAATAATAATAGTCTGTAATTTAGTCAATATTCATGTATTTGATATGAAAGAATTTTCGATATATTTAATTTATAAAACAAAAATGTTTTTATTTTCCGGAACAAAAGCTCAGTTGCCTTTCTGTGACTACATGCCTCATTAACTGTATAGAGGTTTAGTACAGACATTGTTCATATACATTTTGGGTCTGTTATCTCATTATCCTTTTGGCACTGTGCACTGTCTCGAGTGCTTGATTGTGTGCAGATAAAAAACAGTGGGGAAAAAAGAGCAGGCTGCCACCATAATTAGCTCTATTCCTTGATTAGCCTCTCTCTCTTTCTCTCTCTCTATATATTTTATTGTGCAATGGAGGTATTGACATGCAAAGTGTGTGGTGTGGAAAGTGTATCATTTTCTCCCTGAATGTCAGATGGCCCATCACTCTTCCAGCTGGTCCGAGGGGCCGCAGCCACCTGGCTCCCCTTTCTCTGCCTGCGCGAGACTCTAGCGGCCCTGATGAGGGGCGAGGGGTCCCCTGAAAAACACTGCCGCAAACCCCATCTGCTCCATCCAGCTCCCCCAGAGTGCTAATGCATCCGACCGCTCCTCCACCCGCAACCCTTGACGGCCAGTCCAATAAGCCAAGTTGAGATCAATGTCAATAGAAATGTCATTTTTCCTTTTTCTAGTAATTAAATGTGACTCGGTGAAAGAGAGGAAAGTGTCCAGAGGAATATGGATTCTATAAACCATGTACCGATCTTCATATAAAAGTTAAAATAGGGCCTTCCACTCTGACTGTGCAAACAGTCCAGTGACAGAGTGGTTCAGAATGATTGCGTATTTTTAGCCCAGCCTATAATGGACATTTGCAATATTGCAGCACAAATGTGTAGGCATGGAATAAAGTAGTTTGGGTGAGGCTGAGAATCAATAAGCGTGCATTTAGTACCCAGTCAACATTGTACATTTGACAATTTGTTCAAATGATTCTATTACTTTGAAAAACTTTCTTTCCACTTCTGTAAATGCATTGTAATATGTAGGGAAATAAGGAGGAATAAGTATTCAGTATGTAAGCGTCGTAACACCTCAAATTGATGAGTCTATCACAACGCACATATTGCAGGTAACACTGATTAAACAGCTTGTTATATCAGTAGCAACTAGTTACTGGTTACTGATGATGCTTTAATAATTTCCATTCTGTCTGTGGAGTGTAGTTAGTTTAGTCTCGTATGAGTAAATGTTTCCTCCCTTGTATTATGCTGGAGAGGTTCAGCAAAGGTCAGTACGGTTCCCCTGGGAACCTTTTACACCATGAAGGTTTACAGTACCACATATGGGGGCCACTTATGGTGTGACACAGAAGGGGAGGGAGAGAGAATGTGTAAAGGGTTTGTTCTGAGCTCATTATTACTCCATCATGTTGTGCAGAGACTAGGCTGTTCCAGTTGGGTTTCAGGATGGCCTTTCAGCAAGAACCTTTGAGAAATGACATTTTGCTGGATAATTGTCTTTGGAAAAGCTCGTTGTTAAGGACATTCATTGGTGTAATAATGATCATAATTGCGTAGCCTAGTCTGAACCCATGTTCAGACATTTACACCCAAGTAAAACTTCAAACAAATAGCTTGATAGCTCAATCATCACATAAAATGTCTTTTTTTTAAAACAAAGCCTGGGTAACTGCTTATCTTCTCCTATAACTGCTGTAGACAGCTCCCCGTGTGCTGGATCTTTTCTTTGTCATGCACCAAGCACCTTATTGGCAAGGTTAAGGCTCACACGTGCTTCCTTAGATACAGCCGAGGCCTGTCCTTTTTCAAGTGTTAAGAATGTCCATTCATTTTAGAGAGAAGAGTAACCAGAGTGAGTGATGAGTGATGAAGTGAAAAGCATTCAGCACGAAACTTGTTATCATGCTGCGCGAGGGCTCGGCAGGCTCCCACCGAACCGCTGGCCCCTGTGCTAGGTTAATAAACCTGGGATTAGGAATGTGTGAAGGCATCGGAGGTCATCGCCGGGGAGAGTTGTGCTGGCGCAGTCCAGGAACAGGTCGTTTCCGTCTGCA
Organism: Sternarchorhynchus goeldii; assembly: GCA_028565775.1. Taxonomy (NCBI): domain Eukaryota; kingdom Metazoa; phylum Chordata; class Actinopteri; order Gymnotiformes; family Apteronotidae; genus Sternarchorhynchus; species Sternarchorhynchus goeldii. Next base: position 5,998,966 of record JAOXYF010000022.1, read on the forward strand.
CCGGGCTACAGCTTGGACAGCTTAAATAAAACATGCTACTGGCGCGCTGGTGTAGTCCGGTCCATAATGAATCCCTTAAGCACCTAGCAGCTTGCCACGCGGTGTGTGTCTCTGTGTGCGTGCGTCTTTGTGCGGTTTTCAAGTGCTCGTGTGTGTGCGTGAGATAAATAATGGACGTCCCGAGGCTCATGGCGGTGTTTAACGACGTTCCTGCTGAGAGGGATTAGAGGCAGGATGGAGGGGTTGGAACGGCGTCGTAGAAATGAGCCGCTGCCTGTCTGTATTTCACAGGCTCCCTATTTCTGAACGCGTGATACTGGCGTGACATTACTACGGTGAAGGAACTTACTGCGATGTCTGAGTAAACACACAGTTCAAGGCTGAAAATAGTTTTGTGTGTGTATGAGGGGAACAGTAACAGACTACCCAACTCTCACTCAAACCCTCATGGTACGCTGTGTAGTTAATGGCTAGCCTTAGCACCCATGCTACGCTATGTATGTCTTGTCCAACTCAACAGGCTGTAATCACGACACTGTGTTTAATGTGCACCCTAATTAGTACACACGTTTCTCATGAGCAGCTAGCGTGAGAGAACCTCCTTAGCCATTAGCCAGAGACAGCGCGAATGCTAATGATGCTTTATTAGCAGGTAGAGACGACCTTGAGTATAAGCACATCTGGTGAATGCGTTAGCGAAGCGCATTAACGTAGTATAACTCCATTCACTTTCTGCTGATCACTATGCCTTTCTCACTGAATTCATCTTGCTCAGGCACATTTAGCAGACACCCACCCGCCTTGGTCTCTCTCTTTGTCTCTGTCTTTCCCTTTTTTTTTTTTTACTTTTTTCATTTGGACTCTCTCTGTATATGTGTTTGTGTGCGTGCGTGCGCATGGATATACGATTTCATAAATAACTTCCCACAGTATAATTTAGTAAGCAACAGCGGTTTTCACTGTCCGTTATCATACCACCTCGTTCACTGAGGCGAGGTCATCCACCACACTGCACGGTTTCTCAGGAAAAATCAAAGAACAAACACCAAGTCAGACCAACATGCTTTATTTTCCTATCCCAATGTAAATTAAAATAATAGAGACTTGATCTAGATCTAGGTTGAGAATTCCGCTAATTTGCTAAAATATAAGGTAATTTGAGGACCAATATTTTTTTTGCATGTTGGTAAGCGTCGACTGTGCTACCATAAATACTTTCTGACCAGACATTCCGGGAAATCAATCCACTCAGACCCAAAAGGGTGACAGTGAGTCAAGGCCAGGCTCCATGTCTCTGTCCATCCCTCTGTCCCTTTGTCTCGTCTCCTGTGTTTTTCAGATTTATTCCCCGAGTCGGGCATGTGGAAAGGACACTGGGTGCTTTTTAATAATGGCGGGATAGAGAGACTCCATTTGGCCTAGGTCCAGCTGAATGCAGTGCATCATCATCATTGCCATGGTGACTTTCAGAGATAGCCTCACCTTTCAGGTTTTATATCATGTGCAGAGTCACCTCTACTGCCAGGAAGCTATATGATGTGTTTATTAACAGGTGTGACCCGTGTCAACTCCAAACCCCCCTCCCCCCTCCCTCATTTACTTCTTCCTGTTTCCTGCTTCAGGGTCACATTCACTTTACATCATTTTAACAATGGGTTCATCTTAATATCCATATTTGTGAACAAATTTGTATCTTATCAGAGTGCTTTGGGGATGATATGGGTTACTAAGTAATACTGTGTTCTATCTCAGATCAGTCTGCTGCTGTGATTTATGTTTGAGAGAGAGAGAGAGACAGAGGGAGAGAGAGAGAAAGCCTATGATGCCTGGAAGTCTCTATGGTGCTGTTGTATAAATAATGTAACCTGCAGCTCTTTCAAACCAACTGATGCAACTGACAATGGTTACACAGCTAAAAAAAACTTCTGGCAGTTAAAAGCTGAGAAGGAGAGGGAGGGAGAGAGAGGGAGAGAGAGCACAGACACACACACAGAATATGGTAAGTCCTCAGACTGTCTCTGGTCTGGGTTGTTGTGCAGAGATATTAATTCATGACTCTAGAACTCATCTTGATCTTTCTAGGGCTGCACTGTTCATAAAGGGAACAAATGCTGGTAGACAATAATATGCTCCCTGTGTTCAGACAATTACGCATAATTTATGGCCTCAGAAAAATACTTATCCAAAAATGTCTGTGATACAGACACACAGACACGCGCACACACACACAAACACAAACACACATGCCCTCACCAGACACGTTATTAGAAACACTAGTTATATACCTACACTCACTGCCTCCTTCATTTGGTTCACCTGTCATACAGATACATTTTCCAATTACAGGTTGTAGCTCATCTGTTGGCATGCATGGCATGTCAGTCACTATTTCTTCACCTGTCAGTTCCTGATTATAGGACTGCTGCTGACCAGGTAGATCACTCAGAGTCCAGCAGTGATAATGACATGTGTAAAAACTCCTGGAAGACTGCTGTGCCTGATAAAGTCATACCTCCTGAGACAAGCTATAGACTCACCTGCAAGGTATTTCTAGCAATGCAATGTTTCTAATAAATGGTTTGGAGAAAGTGCAGTATAGGCCTCTCAAGTCTTTTTTATATATCATTATTTGTAAAAGCATTTCTATGGTATTTTAATTGTACAGCCTTTACAAAATGGGGCAGGAGACCCATGTAGAGAAGCATCTTTTGGTTGCTATTGGTGACAAAGAACATCCTGATTGGTCTTTGTGGGAAGTGAAGTGCTAGACAGTGATTTTCCACCATGCTGGCTTTCTGTTCAAGTGGCCCGATGAGGCTGGCAGCAATGAGACTTCCTGTGAGGTCTAGATTAATAAACACCTGTTACGCAGCCTGTCTATGCAGCTTCGTAACCACATATATGAACAGGAGAGGCGAACTATAGCAACAACAGTAACAGCAAAACAGACTCCTTCAGGTATTTGTGCTTGTAATGTAATGTAATGTTAAATTCGTTACAATAATGCACGTAAGCTTTAAGGATCAAGATCGGTGTTACAAAGCTGCTCTGTGCAATCTGTATTTGAATTGTGTGTTGTCACCAACATTCATTTGGATCTAAGTAGCATGTGTGTATTTATAGGCTGTGTTTAAGCCTGGTAGTTTTTAGGTCCTTCTTTCCAGTTCATGTTTTCTTTAGGCGGTAACCTAAAACACTATCACCAATTGTGATAACTAGTAGTTGTTTATCTTGGGTATCTTAAAATATTTGAATATGTTGTTGTGAAAAATTCGTTCAAAAAGGAAGTCAAATGGAAAATTAACCTTTGAATAAACATGACTAAATATGCTAAATAATTGTAGTTTCAGATCTGCTATGCATATTCATTAAGATTTCATCTCAAGAAAAAAAAAGGAAAAAAATCAGGTCACTTTAACTGATGAAGGAGAATGAAAATGTTGTCCTTAAGTAGTGTAAATTTCCCTGAGGCTGTCGCAAACTCAGACCGAAAACAGCACAAAAGTGTGTCATAATGTCCTTCCCAGACAATCTGCATCACCAAGCAGAAGTGGTCGAATGCAACTGGGTACCTGCTGGCTAGGGAAGCCTGGCCTGGTGTACGTCTCCCCTGCTCCAAGGTCTGAAGGACACATGCTCTTCATTCCAGCCATTTTAACCACTGCAGTGTGGAAAAAGTGAAAGAGTAACTAACTGCAAGGATTGGAACAGAAATCTTAAGGTACCGGCTCCTGCAAAGAGTTCTGAATGGTGAGCACATGAGACAGGCGGTCATAGCTTCTTGTTCACATGTTTTGACGTTTTGGATTGATGCAGCCCAAAACCCACTTGAAGATGATCAGCTTACTGTCGCCTGTATTCTAGCTGCATTCTGTTGTTATATTGCATCCGTGTTGCATGCAAAACTGGCCTGAGGTCAGTCTGGACCTACACTAACTCCGCCTGCATAGTAATGTGTCCATGGCAGAGATGGTCTTAATTGGGCCTGAGTGCCAGTAAAAGCCTCTGTGTCAGACAGGGAATGTGCTAATCTGTCACAGAGAAATCAAACAGGTGTTCTTGTAGATGGGGGATGTGGATGGGTGGAGAGGGAGGGTTAGCCTTGGACAGACTGGATGGATGCATGCAAATGACTGGACACATAATTAGAACCACCCCATATGTCCAGTGCATTCATGTGTGTGTGTGTGTGTGTGTGTGTGTGTGTGGGCATGCATGTGTGTCTATGTATATCTGTGTGTGTGTTTACTGTTTGTCCTTGCTGTCCTGGGCATGTTGGGAGTCGGTAAGAAGTTTTGTTTGAGGTTCTCTAAAGAGAGTTTGCTCACGCCCTCTCTCTTTCTTTGCGAATCAGTCACAGCTGCATAGCTATGGGCTGGCCATGTCTGAGAGTCATTCTTAACCATTTGCAATCATTGTTTCTTCATGACGTAATGATTCTTCTAATGTGTTGATACCTAATGTATGGAATGTGTTCATGTAGGAAAACCATTGCTTGAGGTATTTGATAGGGAAGAACACACATCTCCCACCTCACCTCTCTTCTTCAGTTATTATTAACACTGACAGGTTCCTAGAACATAGTTTTAAAATAGTTCAACCCTGGTCAAAACTGGAAAACAGAAACCTACAAATAAACCGAAATTGTGAGGAACCCCTCTGGACAGGCGAGCATGACAAAATATCACTTTGCTTATTTTATGATTTGTGGTGCCACTGTGGTTTGTAGAGAGTGGATAATAATTTGGGGTTCAAGAGGTTCAATATATCTGAATACACAGAAAAACAAAGGTAGACAGATATTGAGATACATGTGTATGTATGTTTGATGGAAATTAGATTGCAGTTGTACAACTCTGACATTACAGTGTGTCAACTATGTTGAGTGTGTATGTACTTGTGAGTGTTGGGAGAAGTAGTGTTGGACCTACATGAGTTATTTTATATGAAAAAGTAATAATAATTCTATTAATTAACTTTAACATTAATAAATAATTAATTATGTTGTTTGCTGTTCATGCTGTCATGATACAGTATGAAGCCTTTTTGCAAAATATCTAATTTTTCTTGCATTAATCCATTTTCACCTTAAAATACATGATATATATATTTGTGCATGCAGCATGAATTTCAGTGTGTGTTTGTATGTGTGTGTGTGTGTGTGTGGGGGGGGGCAGGGTTAAACCAGGATAGCCCCATTCTCCAAGGAACAAGTCCAGCCCATCTGGGCCTGAATAATTGGTCTCCTATTCATATTGCAGCAATATAATGGCCTAAGGCTGTACACATACTCGCACACACATGCACACAAGAGAACTAGTTACAAAACAACAGAGAGAGAGAGACCTTAATGTCCAGAGAGAGAGAGAGAGAGAGAGACTGAGATTGCATGGGGTTGAACTGAGGGAGTTGCTCATAATGACTGACCTTTTAGTTATGTCTGCTCTGGATGGCTTGCAAAGTGACTCCCTCAAGTGAAAATACAGGTTTCCAAGTCCTCTCATACCTTATAGGCATGCGATCATTTCACTCTTGATATTTGATTTCATTGCTTGAATGTGTTATGCTGGCAGGAAGCCTGAAAGCCTGTAAGTTGCTCCCAAAACAATACTGTACCAAAGTGCTGAAAGAGCTGATTGAAATGCAAGTAGTGGAATATATGAGTGTACACATATTTCACCCTGCCAGCATTTTTAAACAGAGACTTATTTAAACAGAGACTATCTTACATTAACAGGGCACCTTGATAATATTTGTAAAAAAATCCCATTTCTCATATCCTTAAATATTCCATTGTTTCCAGAATGCATGCATTTACTTTATAATGAGTATGGATAAAATGTGTGGTGTCTATGTAAAAGACTGTTAGCTATCTGTTGTATAGCCCATTTCATTTGATTTGTCATAGCCAAATGCTCTTCATGATGCATCTGGCAATAAAATCACCATTCAACAGTTAAACCTACAGGCTGCTATGCCACAAGTGGTCATCTCTTTCTCTCTCTCTCTCTCTCTCTCTCTCTCTCTCTCTCTCTCTCTCTCTCTCTCTCTCTCACACACACACACACACACACACACACACACACACACACACACACACACACACACACACACACATTTCTCAAGAAGATGAATATGGTGGTCCGTGCACTGAGCACCACTGAGTGACAGGTTAGTTTGGAGTGCTGTATTTATTACAGTGTGTGAGTGAGAGGAGAGAGAGTGTGTGTGTGTCTGTATGAAGTGCTTTCTTTGTCATTGACTGTGAGAATGGTGGCACACACACACTGATTATTCTAAGGGGGTTGGGGGGGGGGGGTACACACACAAACCCTCACTTACACTCAGACAATTACCAGCAAAAAAAAACCCGCCTCGTGCAAACCCAACTCAGAAATCGTGGTGTCATCTCCCAGACCTTCCCAGCTGTTGTGTTATTTATGCCCTTATGTGTGCTGCAAATACACGGACATGTAAGTCCCCACAAGCACACATATAGCTAGTGACCAATTGTCAATCACAGCGTCCACCCCCTGTTCTCTTTCTTCCTCTCTTTTCCGTCACCCGCTGCTTGGCCAGTGCCCCCTCCCTCAGACACGCATCTCCTGCACTCCTGTCTTTGTCACATCTCAGCAGATGGATCTGGGAACAAAAGGGGGGTGGGCGGGACCCCCCTATTCAGCTCCGCCCCCACTGCACACACATGGAGGCAGCTCACCTCATCGGTATCACTGCCAGTAAAAGCTATTCTCTTATCTCTTTCGTTCACTCTCTCTCTCTCTATTGCTCTGTCTATCTATCTGTCTGTCTTCTTGTCTGTCTATCTCACTCCCCCTCTCCCTTATCACACTCTTTGCAGGCTCAGTGAGTGCTAGCCAGTCCACCCAGATAAAATCATCACCCTCTTTTTCCCACTCCCACACGATCATTCTCTCTCTCTCTCTGTTTCTCTCTCTCTTTCTCTCTCTGTTGCTCACACTCTCTCTTTCTCTGTCTCCATCTCTCACACCCGTTTTCTCTGCACACCATAATTGTTTCTTTTTTACACAAGTATTTGTTCTCTTGTTGGGGTGTGAAAGCAGTAATAGGGGCTGTTGTCTGTTTGACAGCTGTTGTGTACAGAGCATTCTGGTTTATCTGTGTGTGTGTGTGTGAGTCCCTTTGCGTGTGTGTGCATACTGCCTGTTGGGCAGCTGGTGCGTAGTTCTCTGGGTTAGCAGGTCAGCAGTAATATAATGAAGAGGACAGAAGTTAATTTGCTCATCGACAAGCTGTAGATCACCACCCTCCAACTCAGGACTCCACAGAACCCCATCAGCCCAAAACGGTGAAGCACGCTAATTCATTACAACAATTCCATAACCATAACAGTGCTACTCTTTCTAGGTTATATGCTTCTTTTAACTTTTTTTCTTCATCTTTCTGTTAAATTAAAATAATATGCAAATTGTGTATTATAATTTGGATATATATGGCTTAGATGTTATCATAGTTTAGGTTTACAGTGTGTCTGCAATGCCTTTGAGTTTGTAGTGTGCTTGCTGTATGACCTTGACGCAATATTCTTTGTCAGGTTTTTATGATAAAGGAGGCCCCCTTTTTCAATTAGACCTCTTTTGGCATCCTTGATTTTTTCCACATTTTTATATTTTATATTTGCTCCTGGTTTTTTGAAGGTAACTCAGGGAGCTTAACAGAACACTGCACAGTACGAATACTGCCGCAGACAGCTGGAGAAAGTCACGCAGTGTGAAAGTTATTGCAGGGACATGAATTCAGTTCCCAGACACTCCTCCCTAATGACCCCTCTCTTCCAAGAGTTTCAAGGGATAACCATTTGTTTAGGGACCCGCCTATGTTTCGAATGTTGCTCTATGAAGCACTCATGGAACTTTACCATGGATGGAGACATACTGAAGCAGCCACTGGGGCTTTAGCGAAGAAGATTCCAGAATGGTTGAAGTGTTGAAGAATAATTAATTAATTCTCTTGCAGCATAGAACAGAGAAGAATGTCGCCTCCATGTGCAGGGGTGAGTTATTGATTAACAGCAGGACCCTATGAGAATTCTGTCCATTGATTCTAAAGTTGTATCAGAAAGGTTAACCACTGAAGAGGAACACTGAAGTTTGTAAACACAACATATGATATTTGTAAAAAGAACCAACCACCTATACATTTGTTCTTGGATGGTGTGCTACAGGGCCTCTTTACATGCATACATTTGTTTGTCACTAAAAAGTATCAGTGTCAATAAACACCATATGTTCTGCATATGTTTTGCAATGACATGTGTACAGCTTTAATATAAAACATAAATTTCATGAAATGTCCAATCTTCACACCACCTTGACCTTGACGATCAAGAAGAATCCCATGATATGATACATGATGTCATAGATTGCTGTTTTAAATGGGTGTTTAATGTTCAGTGTTCAAAAGAGGAGTGTTTAACTGAGTGTCTCGTCAGCTGTTGAGAGCATCAATCCTCTGATCTAGTCAAACACAGAGACACCTGTGTTCTGACCCCCTCCCTCTGTACCCTGTTCAAATATTGAGCAGGTACTTAAGTGCTATTTGGACAAGAGTGGGTCACCCTGAAGGGTTCTCCATACTCTAAAAATGTCTTGAAGAGACTCAATCAGGAAGCCGCTGTATTGGCTGGGATGAAAAGTGGCGATTTCAGTTATTCACACAATAATCAAACAGTTATTCCATTTTCTCAGATGAATGTACTAAATCAGCAATCTCATCTGCATATACTAACTGCAGACGGAGAGAGGAAAAAGATGTCGCTTCTTTTGAAGGGCTGAAAAAGGAAGCTAAGCATTCATGCTGTTGTAGCACTGACAACTGAATGAGCTCTCAAACCACAGCAGCAGTTCAGTGTGCTTTGTTTAAAAAACCCTGGTTAGCTGTGCCTGTGGTACAGGCAGCTGCCGAGAAAGCTGTAAGCCCAAAGATCCCAGTTAAGAAAAGTAGCCTAGCTCTAACCTTACCTCACTGGTCACTTTGTGATGTACAGGCTTCCAGGCAGGCCAGAGCCCCTCCATAGCCCTGCGCTCAGACGCTCTCTCCATTCCTTCGTCGTTCCCAGGTGCAGGGCCTGTCTGGGGATGCGGGCCGTTCTCAGCACAGCAGGCACGGAACCACTGCTGAGAGCCGACCAAGCGCCACACCCACGGGGAAGGTTTTGTGCCTGCCAGTGTCCCTCCACCACACCATGCGGTCGAGGGCTTAGAAACAGGTTGGTGATGAAGATTTAAAGGTCTGTGCATGGCAAAAGATGGGCCCTGCAACAAAAAGGTAACTAATGTTAACTAGTTAGAATATGACACACACACAATACAACAGAAACAATAGCGGAATAGATACTGAAATAACTGTTACAATTTCTAACAGTGCAAATTGCTTTATACCAAAAGTGAGTTAAAAGAATGGGGTAACATATACACTCAGATGAAGAAAGGGAGAGAGCTTTATTTGATGCGAAGGAAAGATTGCATGGAGTTCCCTGCTATTACTGGATTTGTATCCATCATGTCTCCAAACAGCAGCAGAACTTAGACAGCTCTCACAGCAACAAGCACCAGGCCATTATGTTCTCACAGTGAGGTGGTCTCGTTATAGCAGGTGTGTGAGTGTGTGTGCATGTAAGTGCAGGCATGTTTGTGTTTGTCTGTGTGTGACACGGCAAAAGAAAGCACATGTGTTCTTAAGTGCTATTTTTTGACCCATGATCCTTGGCTGTATTCTGGGCCACATGTTGTCTTGCAGTAGTGTTTCTACAAACATCCTAAAGGTCATTTGCATTTTGGGTGCAGTTTTTTTTTTTCCTGGTGTAAACAAGTTTTATCTTATTGGCTGCTTACATGTCACTGCACAGCCTGTGATAATATACAAATAGTTGATTTTGGTTGATATTTGGCTGAATTTCCCCTAGTGCTAAAATCCCAATAAACCATAGAAAGCGTGCTCCCCTGTGGATGTGAGGAGTGCATGTGTGTGTGTAGGACAGAAATGCATGCCTTTGTTGTGAGAGACTCGGGATTCTGCTTTACATTTGGTTTCGATTGTAGCTGATGAACTTTGATACTCCTTGTTCCCTTTGCTCCACTTGTGTTGAAATGTCCCTCGGCATCTGTGACACGGGGCCTCCTGTCCCCTAGAGATATGGCACTCAACACACACATACACACACACACACACACACACACACACACACACACACAAAGATGGGGAGAACAAGGGGGCACCTCTGATTGATGAGTGGGTGAATAAGATGGAGTGAATCCCTTTATCAGGGTGGAAAATGAGTGGATTAAAATGTAGTTGTATGGCCCCTCTGGATAATGCAGGAGGCAGAACCACTATCAGCAGCAACCAGAAACCCCAGGTGTCACCACAACACAAACACACAAGCACACACACACACACACACACACACACACAAAGCTTGCATGTACATGCACGCAAATACACATGCATGCACACATACACATTTACACACACACACAGAAACATATGCTTGCAAACACACACATACACACACAAACAGATGCACCAAGCTGTTGAATGGGGAGACAACTGATGCATTGACACACTCTCTGAAAATACTGTTTAAACACTCTAAACACAATTCTCACAGATGCTAATAAAATGCCCACAAACACTGTGCGCATTGTGAAAATGTGTTTGAGGAATCCTTAAATATCGAATTTTTGCATTAATTTAAGTAGCCCTTACATAGAATTTTAGGACGGTTAGGTATTGATGCTTTAATGGATTTAGATTTTGTGATGTCTGAATCAGTTAATGTCAACAACTCATCAAATCCCACCTTTTTCCCTTCACTTTTACAGATGAAAGGTCAGAGCAGAGTCCTGCATGTTCTCTTATGACCTTGATCCCACAGCTGTCTGATCACCGGAGTGGAGCAGCTTCCACTTCCACCATCAGCAGATGTTGTGGACAAACACTTTGTAGCACATAGTAATGAGAAGAGCTGTATGTCTAATGGGGGGTAATTCATGAGATGAGAAAGGGACAGATAAGAGTGAAAAACTAAGAAGAGGTGATAGAAGGGAGGAGATGGGAGAGGAGAAGTGAGGAGAGGAGGAGTGGAGATGAGTGGAGAGAATAGGAGGAGGGTAATTATGTGGAAATGAGCGATCTCCCAGCATGCCTTTCTCCCTCAGTGAGGTAGACAGGAGCCATTAGTCATCTGGCCCAAAATGGCATCTCAGGAGCCTACTTTAGAGAACGAGGGATAGAGGAGGAGTGACATTCATTCTTTCTCTCATTTCTTCTCTCTGTCTAACTCACATTCTTTCACACACAGTTATTCTCTCTCTCTCTCTCTCTCTCTTTCCCTCTCACTGTATTGTGCATTTCCATAGCTGTCCTAACATACATACACACAAACACACACACACACACCAATCCATTCAT
>JAOXYF010000022.1:6010516-6018016 GCA_028565775.1 Sternarchorhynchus goeldii
ACACACACACACACACACACACACACACACACACACACACACACACACACACACACACACACACACACACAAGGCCCCCAGAGCTTCAGCGTTAGTGGAAAACTGGAGAGATTTGCCGATTCTCTTTGCTTTTAGAACTTGGTTGTGGGTTGTTGTTTAATTGTATGTTGGGTTTGGTCTGTTTCGATGCTTTTAAAGGTTGATCTGAACATCACAGCTTTTGTTCCAACCTTTTTAGATCATTAAAAAACTGATCACATCCTGGGAAAATGTCCTCGAAACGCGCCCACCAATCCAGAGTGGCGTCTCTGAGCAGAGGGCGGAGCCTGGCTCTAGCACCCACCCTGATGTGGGAGGCGTTGATGTAGCCTGTGTTATTGTCCTTGCTGGGCACGAGCTCCACCCGGTTCTCCTCGTACGGGACCACATCACGGAAGCGGTTTCGCTCGGCGTTGTCGCTCAGCGTGGCAGTGCTGATGAGGTTCTCCACAAGCTTCTTCGGGATCTGCTCATACTCGGTGAAGAGCCTCTCCTCATCCAGCTTGAGCTCCAGGTGCTTACACTAAGAGAGAGAGGGAGAGAGAGAGAGAGAGAAGGAGGGAGAGAGAGGAAAAGAGAGAGAGGAAGAGGAGGGAGAGACACACACACGCCTCTCAGTCATGACATTCATTCAGTGTGAACCCTATTTCCGAACCCTATTTATCCGTACATACAGTTCCACACATCTGTGAAAAGATCCAGAAAAGCTGCCTGTGTCTCTCTGTGCTGGTACTGTGTCTCTCTGTGCTGGTACTGTGTGCATCTGTGCTGGTACTGTGTGCATCTGTGCTGGTACTGTGTGCATCTGTGCTGGTACTGTGTGCATCTGTGCTGGTACTGTGTATCTCATGCATGCACTAAGGGGGATTTCTAGAGGATTTCAGGATTTTCCAGGCAACGGGAGACACATTCTGTACATACCAAACACACAATGACTCAGAGGTGCGTGCGCGCACACACACACACACACACACACACACACACACACACACACACACACACACACTCACTCTCTCACTATCCTAAACCTTGTATAAGACAAAAGTAAACAAAAATATCACCAACAAACACATACAAAAATGGAGGTGTTATAAAGACAAAAGGAAATACTGATAAATGTATACTAATGCTAACAGATTTACCCAGTATATTTACTAACAGATTTACCCAGTATATTTACTAACAGATTTACCCAGTATATAGACCAACACCAAATAGGCACAGACCAACACCAAATTCCCAAGCACTGTCGTTATGCTTCATTAGGGCTAATCTGAGTGCAGAAGCTCAGTTTAAATGTTGTGGGTGTGTTTCAGCTTTGTCCTGTTTATGCCCTGATTGTGCAACAAACGTATGAATAAATGCAAGTATGAGTAAGCAGGAACTGAAGGCTTCACGTAAACACTGACTATGTAGCTCACGAGAAGCTGGCGGGTGTAGCTCTAGCTCTGGCGTGGCGTGGCGTGTGTGTGTGTGTGTGTGTGCGTTTGGGCCCGTCTCTCACCCGTTCGTCCGTGTTGACTTTGCCACCCTGACGCGCGTGGTCCTGCAGGGGCGTGCGAGCGACGTGGAGGCCGTTCAGCGCAGCCATCATCAGGGGCCTCTTCATCGCTTCCACCGACATCTTCTGCCTCTCCAGGGTCTTCATCAAAGAGGACAAACCTGCCATTATTCTCACAAACTCAGGAAACACACACTAGCGCCAGTCTGGGACAATCCCTGGAGCACACTCTCCTGCACACACACACACACACACACACACATTCCCTGACCCAGCCTCTCTGTCTCTCTTTCACTATTTCAGGCAAAGGGCAGCATATCTTTCCAATAGTGATTTTAGCTGATTTGACCATAACCAACCCCCCCAAACCTCTGACTCTCACCAACGTCCCTCCTCCTTCACCACAGACCTGCTATTGTACGAGGGATTACAGGTTTTAATCTCAGCTAATTTTCAGATCCGGCTCAGCACAAAACACCAGCTAGGCACTGAGTAGGACGCACACACACACACACACACACATACACACACACACGCACGCATGCACACTTGCATACACGTGCACACACACACAGGCATATACACACACACACACACAGAGGAATGAACGAGGATGCAGATATAGGGTTAGGTGTGTTGTGGACACAGAGCGACAGAAGCTGCAATGATGGGAGTCAAAAAATACAAACGAGTCTCAACATGAAATACAGACGAGTCTTAACCTGAAATACATATTCAAGAACCAGCAAGAACACACACACAAATGAGTACACACACACACACACACACACACAGGCACGCACACACACTCACAGACACACACGCACACACACAGCAGCACTAAGTTACCAAATCGTGACCTGGTCCTGCACAATCTGCTGGTGTCACATTCTTTCCTTCAATGGGCCACATTACAACACTGCACCACTGCAACAACACTGCAACACTACAACACTGCAACACTACAACACTGCAACAGCACTGCAACACTACAACACTGCAACAGCACTGCAACAACACTGCAACAATACTGCAACCAAGAAACTGCACCACGCTCCTCCCATAATGCCCATTATTAATCCAGATTACAGTAAAGTACCCAGGATATGGTGTTACCATAGAGCCAAAAGACCAGATTAAAAACAATATTATAACCATGTGTCTATTCAGAACAGCACGAAGACCTCAAAGCATTTACACAGACATCCATGACCACACACACACACACACACACACACACAACTTGTGATTTAGAAAAAAAACATACACAACTACACACACACACACAAATGCACACACATCCACATTCTCGAACACCAACCCTTTGTGGGTTTGTCTCTCACCCTCTGAGCGATCTCCCTCTCCACGATGCTGTCCTTGATGGAGAACATCTCTGACACAGGTCTCTCCTTAACTGGATCTTTCCTCACTCTCTCCTTCACACTGGTCAGGTCAGGCTCCGAAATGGACGGCCCCAAGGGGGCTCCAGTGAGGCATCCCTGCTCTGTGCGGGGCAGGGGGCCGTCACCCGCCGAGTCAGGTGCTCCGGCCTGGGTCTGACCCTGGATGACCTCGGAACAACCATGGCTCTGGTCCTGCAGTAACGGAGAACAGGATGTGTGTGTGTGTGTGTGTGCTGGAAACATCTAAAAGTCACCTCTTCAAGTCAAATACGGATTGAAGTTTTTAAATTATTTTGTTAAATTATTGTTCAAACAGGACCGCAGCATATATCACCATGGGGACCAGAAGGGAGGCGTGAAACTTAAGCAGAAGTAAAACACTGGGGGGACAGAGCGATTTACTCCAGCAGCACCCGTGGTGTGTGTGTGTGTGTGTGTGTGTGTGTGTGTGTGTGTGTGTGTGTGTGAGAGGGCGCTGATGGTGTGCAGAAGCGTTAATGTGTACCTGGGTGTGGTGTCGGATGGTGGTGTTGGTGGAGCTGGTGGAGCGTGGGCCCGGGTACTCGGGTGGGGGTTTGTTAGGCATGTTGGCCATGGCGGCCTGCAGCTGTGCACTGATGTCCTCGTTCAGCCCCGGAATGTGGACGTCCAGCTCGGGCGCGTCTTCCTCCTCGTCTTCTTCGCTCTCGCTGCTGTGGACCAGCATGGTGACGTTGGACAGCGTCTTCTGGTGCTGGAAGGCCGTCTGCTGCCCCTGGCAGTCCGGGGGCGAGGCTTTCTGGGGGGGCGGGGCCTGCGGGGGCGGGGCCTGTTCCCTCAGCGTGTTGCGGCGAGGGAGGGCGAAGGCCGCGCCCTTGGCCAGCAGCGCCTCCACGCCGCGGAGGCCGCCCACTACCTCCACGCTGTGCCGTTTGCCCAGGACGGAGTGGCGCGTGGCAGACGTCAGAGGCTCGCTCACCTCCTGCAGCGACTGGTGCACGACGGCCGAGCTGTCCGGCTGGAACGTCTTGACGGACAGCTGGACCTTGCGGGTCACCAGCTCCGGGCTGGATCCGCCCACACAGCGCTGCCGGTGGCTGGCCAGGTCCGGAGTGCTGGTGGCCGGCCTGAAGGAGGCGGGGTAAGGGGGAGGCGGGCGGTTCGGCTGGGACCGCAGCACGGCCCCGCCTCCCCCCGCGGCATGCGGGTGCTCGCCCGCCCGTCCGCTGAGGCCCGAGTGCTGCGGCTTGGTGTTGGCCAACTCGGGCGTGCTGACCGTGTGCGAGATGGCGTTCCCGGATGCGGCGGGTTGCTGGCCCACCGCGGGCGGCAGCCCGGGTCCCGGGTGTGCGGGCGACGGCCCGGCGAGGAGCCCGTACCCGTGCTGAGGGCCGGCCCCTCCCCCCCCGCCGTACGGCGAGTGGTATAGCCCGCGCTCCCGCATCTCCGGCTGGCTGTACACCAGCGCCTCGGGCCACCGGTAGGCAAAGGCGTTGCTGATGTTGAGGCTGCGCAGCGATTGGCTGTGGCAGTCGGTGGAGGGCGTGGCCGGCAGGAGGCGGTGCTTCTGCCGCATCACGGCGTCGTACTCCGGCGTGGGTCGGTACGAGGGAGCGATGATGGCGGAGTGCCGGTGGCTCGGGACGTAGTCGGGACGCATGAGTTCGCTGCCGAGGAGGCTGGGATTGGACGAGACGGGAGAGGCGTGAGCAAACGTCTGAGAGCGGCCCAGTGAGCTGGGACTACTGCACACGCTGCCGTTGGGAACCAGACCGTTCCGGAAACCCAACTCCACCAGACTGGACTCTGACTTGTAGTATGGGTCATCGTGGAAGATGCTGTCTGTTGAGAGAGAGAGAGGGGGGGGGGGGTAGAAGAAATGCCATATTAAAAAATGCTGTCTGATTTACTTATTGAAGTTTCAGAACATCCCTGCACATTTACCACTTATCTTCAGATCTACCAGTCCAGCATCATTAATCCGCACTCAGAAATAAAAACAAATAAATACATAAATAAAAAGAAACAATAATTACCGACAGATCATAACAGATACTGACAGACACTTCATTATACAGATAACAGATAACAGTATCATAACAGATACTGACAGACACTTCATTATACTGTCTGACAGCCAACCTGAACACTAGCAGTTTTACTTGTGAGATACTCTTACCATCATGGTAGGTAGTGTGTGTGTGTGTGTGTGTGTGTGTGTGTGTGTGTGTGTGTGTGTGTGTTTGTGGGGTGTGTGTTAACTGCCTTCAGCAAAAGACAGCTCAAAAACAAACTAATTAAAGAGTAGACTGTAGTAGAAAAAAAGTGTGTGTGTGTGTGTGTGTGTGTGTGTGTGTGTGTGTGTGTTGGGGGTTATGTAAGGCAACACAGTGCAAGAAACAGTTTGAGCGGAGGAGACAGCACAACACACCGTGTGTGTGTGTGTGACTCAGACACTACCCAGCCAACTTTGCAAAACTCACCCTCTCCACTGTGACTCAGTGACCGCAGTGTGTGTGTGTGTGTGTGTGTGTGTGTGTGTGTCTGTGGTAGTACTGAGCACCTGCAAAGTTGTGCTGTTTACTGATCAGCAGTCAGTAGCAAATCCGCATGACTAATGTTGCTCAGTAATATTGCTCAGATCAGTTTGACTAACCACTAAAGCTTCATAGTCTTACACAGCTTGTAAGTTCTAAAAACAGATTTTTTTAACCCTAACCTAACCCTCACCCTAACACACGGAAGCAGTCCAGGGCTGAAACTGTACGTCACTCTGTTACCACACGAGATGTTCTTCACAAGCAGTGAATCAATGACTAGAACGGCGAGCTGTATCTATGGTAAAGTGCAGGCTCCGCCCACCGAGGATGACTAACCAATAGGAGATGTCCTATCAGGCATCGAGTGGTCTTGTTGGACGAAGAGAAAACAGGTTAATTAACAGAGTAATGACAAAACCTCTTCAACGTGTGTGTGTGTGTGTGTGTGTGTGTGTTTACCTTGTGAACTCTGTGTATCCTGATAGTGCTCAGCATACTGTAAAGGCAGGATACAAGACTGGGGCCTCGGCTTAGGGAGAGGGAGAACAAACGAGAGGGAAAAAGAGAGAAAGAAAGTGAAAGAAAGAGTGATTTATTTATTTTAAGAATAAATTCATCAAATTCATTCTGCTCGACATGCACTTTGAACTCACACGCAAAACCATAAGTGGGTTTGGCCTGCAGACATACACGTTGTCAGTGCCACACTGAGGGCCATTGTGCCCGTTATAGTTGAACTGTTTGGTCCCCTGAGAGGAAGTGTGGTGGCGTGATAGAGAACTCCCTCTGGACCAAACGCAACACTCCACAGGCTGCCCCACCTCACTGATCTCAGACCTGCTTGAGCCTCTTCCTCTTTAGTCCTTAATGATACAGGGATTCCAGGTTTTGCAGGATTCTTCATACATCTGTGTTGCTTGGGCTTTACTAGGCCTGCAGTACTAATGAGGCTTCTCAGACAAACAGAACTACAGGCAGACCTCAGATCAGTTGTATGAGGCTGGTCTATATATGAGGGCTTCAACTGTCTGGGTTTAATCACAACACAGGAAAAGTGTTTCCTGACGCAGCTGATACGCTCAGTTCAACAGAGAGCCCAGTTTCACAGCACCTTATGAAACCCGCCCTCTGCTCTGGATCAGTGTGTAAGAGCTAAGGTAGAAAGGGTCCAAGAGACTCGTACCAGTCGGCCCCAGGTCGGTCTTCTCCTTATGGTCACGGGAGAGTTGCTCTGCCTGTCAGAAACAACAGAGCACAACATCGATGTCGGACGCAGTCGCACTACTCTACCACCAGGGGCAGCATTGTTTAGAGTGTGTGAGCAAAAGGAAGGAATGGATGAATGAAGGAACATGTACCACGAGAGAAATGGAGAGATGGGAGAGAGAGAGAGAGAGAGAGAGAGAGACAGAGAAGAAAAATTGGGAGTGAGGGAGAGACAGAGAGAGAGAGAGAGAGAGAGGAATGGGGAGACAAAGGGAGAAAGCAGGACGAGTAAGAGAGAGGGGAGAGAAAGATAGAACGTGAGAGAGACAGAAAGAGAGACAAACAGGAGGGTACAAGAGAAAATAAAGAAGGCTCACTCTGCACAGATCTTGTTCTGTTTGTAAAATTTGTGCCTGGCAGTGAAGAGGTGTGCGATGTATTTGGCCATCTCCATGTCCTCCTGATGACAGAGAGACAACCACCAACTACTTCAAAATAAGAGCCTTAACTCTGAAAAGCCACGTACTCTCAGCTACATGTGCCTTGACTGCTTTCCTCTGCTTTCAATACCATTTAATATTTCACATTAAAATAAATTTTTTTAAAAATTAGTTTTTTGACTGCTACAATGCTAAATGGTGAGCAGCTGCTTATCGCACACGACATTAATCTAGACATTTTTTCACCAGGTTTGGTTTTTTTTTTGCCACCGAAGGTTCCACATCATCACGTTTCCTGTAGGACAGCCTTGGAGAGTGCACAGTCTAAACACTGACCGTGTGGAAAATGATAGTATCGTCTTTTCTGGTTATCTCCACGGTGATGGCTGACT
>JAOXYF010000022.1:6025516-6038016 GCA_028565775.1 Sternarchorhynchus goeldii
ACAATAATAGACAATTTTCTAGAAAAAGAGGGCAGGATCAATAGCAGGGCTGAATCAATAACAATAATAACAAAATAAATAACAACAAAATGACTAATTTTATGACTCAGGCCTAAACTGATTCAAAGGCCACCAGCCACCACTGATGTGCAGATACATATGGGAGAAGTTGAAGCACACTGGCTATTAAAAGCAATGTGTTTGAAATAGCACGTCACAGACATGCAAACGGCATTAGAAAAGCTCCCAGTTCTGAAGCGTGCGAGGCAATGTGCTGACAGTGCAGAAGTTTCCGAACGAAACCAATCTATTCCAGTAAATAAACAGCACAGCGCAGAGGCTGCTGGGGCAGGAGCCGCGGGCATTATTCTCAGCAGAGCAGCCCTGCGTTTATTCAGGCCAGTGCGTTCTCGTTTAGCACTCCTCCTGCTCTCTCTCCTCTCTTGCTCTTTCTCTCTCTCAGGCATTTGCAGTCATGTGACGTTCCACTCCACTGTTCCCTTTGTTTGACACGGCCACGGTCACTCCTTTATTTATCTTACACACACACACACACACACACACACACACACACACACATACAGCACACACAGTAACACGTAACTCCTGTCTTCCACTTGCTCATCCGTGACGGACAGAACACGCATTCATCTGACTGGGAGCCTGTCTCCTCATTCCCCATCCGTACACACCTGTTTCTATTTCGCACAGAAAGTGCCCAGCAGAACAGGAGGACTTGTTTGGAGGACTGTACGGTACATGTTATGGTATATTGTGTGTTAGACTGTGTGTGGCAGTATGTGTTGGACTGTGTGTTGGACTGTGTGAAGCTGTATGTGAGAGTGTAGATTGTGTGTGCAACTTATGCAGTCTATTTTTGGCAACAGGGTTATTGGGAGTTTTATGTTGTTTACTGATTAGGTTAAACTGAAAATGTATATACATGTAATATTAATCCTTCCCCTCCTGCTCCACAAGCCCAGAATCTGTCTAGCCAAGAAAAACACCCAAAACAAGAACAAACCCCTCTCTGGTTCATTAGTATGGAAGTCTTGCTTCTGTAATTATCTCTCACTGAAATTAGCTGACACACAGACACAGTAACACCCCCACCCACCCCCACCCATAAGGGGATGGAGGGTCTTCCCTCCTTTCATCAGCATCACCCCCAACCCAAATGCCTGAAGGTGTTCACCTCCCCAATCCTAGCAGTGGAGTGAGCAGCTACTGTTATAATAAACCAAAAACGTATGCTCTCAATATATATGCAAATGGTGCCAATATATATGCAAAAGGTGAAGTCGTGCAGACGAGGTCCTCTGGCTGGGCTGTGTGTGTGTGTGTGTGTGTGTGTGTGTGTTCATGTACACACTCACTTTGTGTCTGTTTTTGTTTCACTCATTTGGAGGGACGGAGGAACATCTACAGTGAGAGAACAAGAAGCTGTTTGTGGATATTAAGATAAGCTGTCACACCCTCAGGAGACTCATGATTTCCAAGTCGGATTTCTCTCAGTGAGAACAAACAGCCCTGTTTTCCTTCATTTGCCTTTTCTTTATAGAAATTTTGATAAATGCCTAGATTGTATGTCATACAAAACAGACTTCGGTTTGCCTGAATACATTTCCTTTTGCTTTCTGCGTTCTAATATGTTTTTGTGCCTAAGGTGCATGTTAGCATTCTGCAAAGCGAACACTTTATAATACATGTGCATCCCTGTGTGTAGTTCAGCTGTGTCCCTGTGTGAACATCTCATTTTGTTCATGCGTGTTGATAATTGAGGCCAAATCTCACCTGGTAACTCACGAAGAGTAACAATGATTTCATTTTCATCATCAGTTTCTCTTCAGGTGTAGTTTTACATGTTGTCTGCCTTAGTGTCGAGCCCAGTCTGTGTTTCATAGGAAAGCCAAGAAATGTTTTTTTTTTTGCAAAAATATACTGTTCACCTGATTTTTGCTGTCTGAAGCTACAGAACTTTGCTGGCACTATGTGGTTGTGTATGTATGTATATATGTGTGTATGCATGTGGGTATATTTGTATGTAGGTGTGAATGCGAGAGCAGGTCTGTTGAACACTGAATTCAAATTCAAATTTATTTATATAGAGCTTTTTACAACAGCCATTGTTGCAAAGCAGTTTTACAGATGTCCGAGTCCAATTCCCTAGTGATCAAGCCAAGGGCGACAGTGGCAAGAAAAAACTCCCTAAGACCACGAGGACGAAACTTTGAGAGCAACCAAGACTCAAAAGGCGGTGGGTGGGTGGGGGTAGTTGGGGGGGTTGTGAAGGGGCATTCTCTCCTGGACACCGAATAATATTTTCTATTAACTTTTTCCCTCTTTTTCTGTACAGTACATGAATGCAACAAAAACCACTGTCTTCAGTATATTATCCCACATTCACCCCCAACCCCTCATCCAAAGCATATATTATCAAATGACCTGCATGCTCGTTTTGTTGGAACAAGGTTTCTTTGATGATTAATTAACTTAATTAATAAAGAATAAGACGTGTGACAGCATCATTTAGAGATAACTGGGCCCAAGGTACAAAGATGACCAATGTAATTATCATTAAATTACCATTTTAAAGAGAGCTGGAAAGTGTGTATATAGTCATGGGTGTACTTTGGGAGGGGCTGGTGTACAGCCATCTGGTTCACAGATAAGGGGTGAATGAATGAATGAGTTAGTGAGTGAGTGAGTGAATCTAGGTTTGTGGCTAGGATCTGTGGAAGAACATTACACTTAATTGCCTTTGTGAATACCCTAAAAGAGTATCAAAGCCCAGCACGTTCTGATACTGCATCTGTGTTCAGCTGTAGCAGAAAGTCTGATATATCTGTAGTGGGGTTTCAGCACTGATAACATGGTCTGATTTCAGCTCTTTTCCAATTACATTTCATGGAAATTCATGCAATTTTAGTTTGCTTTCATCTTGGTATTGACAGTCTATACCTGCATCTCTTTCTCTCTCTCTCTCTCTCTCTCTCTCTCTCTCTCTCTCTCTATCACACACATCCACATTCACTTTCATTTCTTGAAGCCAATCTCACATAAAATCATTTTATCCACATAAAATTGATTTCCTTAGGAGATTAAGTGTTTGTCTCAAAAGTTGTGTGTGTGGTTAGAGTTTTTCTCTGTGTGTGGCGAGGTTTTTCAGCTCAGCTGAAGACACTAGTGACACATGTTTATTACCCTTAAATGCAGCCCTCCGGTCAATGTTATTTATGAATGATGCCACTGCCACCCCTCTGCTTGCTCACCATGTAATCAAATAATTTATACCACTACCACTTCCCTGCAAGCTTCAGCTTAAGGCATATTTTGATGCATCGTATGTGTATTACATTGAATCCTTTCATGTCAAAAAAGAGAGAGGAGAGAGAGAGAGAGAGAGAGAGAGGAGAAAAAAGAAGGTTAAGGGGTGGTGTCAGGCTTGTTACTGGTGGTGTCAGGCTTGTTACTGCTATTTCAGAGGTTAGAAGGGTTTTTAGACAAGATGATGTTATTTGAGGGGTGAGAGGGATTTTAGCGAGGGTGTTATTTGAAGGTGGGGGAGAGCTATAGTGGAGACCTCATTAGCATAAATTATCAGTACTCCGCCATCAGCTCCTAGCAGCCTTTCACACTTAATTGGGCCTCTCAGTGCTGGGATGCCTGAGTAGGGAACAAAAGCCCCGCTCTCGTTCACCAGACGCCAAGCTGTGTTCACACAAACAGGCAGAGAGGGATCCGACGCACGCTAACGCGCTGATCTGGCAACCGCAGCCGTGCACGTCGTGGCCTGCAGCTTCAAACAGCGTAGTGACAGAGTGAATGGAGGAAGGCAAATTTTATGGCCATCATGTTTACATTGTAATTTTGCTTTGAGGTTGTTAAGAGAAATATAGCCTAATTAAAGGTTGTTTTGATGAGAAGAATCTGTTTTCGGTTTGGAATTTATGCAGTCTAAAATGTTATCAGCTACCTTGGATAATGAATAAATAAAAAAATATATACTTTGTTAAAACCTCAGTTTTTAATTAAATATCATCCAAGCATTTCTGATTTCTAGGGTTTATCTGCTAGCAGGGGCTTCACATTCATGCCTGCATTTCTCTTGGACCTCCAGCACTGCAGGAGACTGCACACACCGCCCCTGCTGTACCGGGGAATCCTCCCACACACGGATGTCCCACTAACCCAGTCAGCAAAAGATCGGTGAATTATATATTATATATGCTCTTAATGGCTTTGAAGGAGCCCTGAATCTAAGTGTGTGTGTGCATGTGTGTGTGTGTGTTTGTGTGTGTGTGTGTGTGTGAGGAGGGGGTCCACTCCATTTTGACCGCATGCAGTATATATGTTCATGGCAGATTTACCACATGACCTCTTTATGAGATATGAGGGGTAGGTAAGTTCTGGCTGAAGAGGTCTTTTTTTTTAATCAGTGAAACTGCAACCTTCAGGACATTATGATGCAGTATTATGTGAAGTGTTCCAGAGCTCACTGGGTCTCTGGTGCAACAGACTGAACTTGGTTTGAAACATGCATGCAGGATATTAGATTTTGTTAGTAGCAGGATTAGTGCTTTTAGTTTTGTAGTGTTATCAGTTTCTTGATATAAACATTTCTCTCATCATTTAAAAATATCAGTGCCCATATGCCCATGTGCTTATTGGTAATGTTGGTAAGGGCTCGTGTAAATCTTTACTGTCCTTTCACAGTATGCTTTTTTTGGCAACATTAAAAAGTGCAAACTTCAACATAAAACAGCCAATAACTAACAGTATAACCCTCAAAGGACTCTAGGATCTGATGATGCTTTTTGTGAGAGACTGACTGAAATGGCACAGCATTAACATCAGATTGCTGTGTGACAAATGATGAATTATTATTAAACTCTTTCTCTTGGCTGAGTGGCCGGGTGGAGTGAACGTTTCTGCCGGGGAGTGAAAGAGGCACGAGCTGCGTCCTCGTGTGCCCCCGCGTGCCTCATCAGTAACGGCAGCGCAGTGGAAACTAGGCCAGCTACCACTGCTGTGACCTCACTTCATCAATATGCATGAAGAGAAGAAGCAACAAGCTAAGCTTGCCTTTATCTACCCAGTGCAATGAGATGGAGAGAGGGAGAGGGAGAGAGAGAGAGAGAGAGAGAGAGAGAGAGAGAGCGCATTACTACAGTGTGCTTTCTGTGGCTAGGCATTTTGGAACTTTTGGCATTAATTCCATGATCCACTGTAACATTATGCGTCAGTGTTGAAAGGACATGTGTAATGGGCTCCCTCCATGAAGGATGGCCCTAAGTGCTTTAGGGAAGCACTACCTGATACCTGAAGTTCTTTACTACTAAAGGGAGAGAAGGGAGAGATGAGTGGGGGTGGGGTGGGGTGCCTCCTGTCATTTTCTTGCTCTCTGTTTCAGTGATATGAAAGCCTCTGACCTGTGCAAAAATGGATATGGTTTCTTATGCAAATAAAAATCAATCATTCCTCTGTAGATGTGAAGAGGAAAAAAAATGACCTCTCCTCAAATGATGTGAACAAAGCAGAGAGCAAGAGCAAAAGGAAAAGGAAAGACTCCCGCTTCCTTCGAACAATCCTCTGATGCTGATGTTTATAGAAAATAAAGGATAAAGGGAATATTTACAGTCCAAGAGGAGACTATTAAATAAAAGTAGGAAAGTTTTAGTGTACTTCAGAGAGCTCGGTGTGCTCACTAACGAGGAATGTAATTAAAGGATGTAGCATCAGGTAGGCGATGCAAGAACCTCTATCTTTTTGTAGAGCCTGAGACATGCAGATATACATAAATTCAAAAGCAAGACCCAAATAATTAAATAACTGATTTCATGCAATTCTGTGACAAAACAAGAAACGTTAAAGTTTTTAGCATCTTGATGCATGAGAATGCAGGAAAATACACACCTCTAACACTGCCTTTTTCCATATGATGAAAGCATTTTAAGGATGAATTATGGAGGATATGGAGTACAGAGTGGGGAAGGCTATCTCCCTGGGTGGGTTTTGAGTTTCTCCTCAGAGCCGGATGAAGAGAATCTTCCGGAAGAGTGAAACCACAGCAGTGGTAGAGGGGTAAAGTAAACCAGGCACCTGGAGAGCAGAGAGAGGGAATAGGAGATATGGAAGGGAAGAAACAGGAAAACTCTCACCCCTTCCCCCATATTGTCCCCATTCAGACGGTTAAAGTGAGCTAAGCCCATCTGTGGATGAGGGCGATATAAAGATGCAGAGATAGGCTCCATCATGCTGTCCCCCCCCTAACAAACACACACACACACAAACACACACACACACACACACCAATCTGTGGATGCAACCCAAGCTCCTAAGACAAAACAGCAGGCCAATCCATCGCCTGAGGAGGACTGAGGGGAGCGTAACCATGGTAACTCCTGTCCCGGGGCACTGACCAGATGCTTGAGTGAAAGACAAGGATTTTCCCCCCTTTTACTTGTGAAAGGGAGCAGGGTGTGGTTGTGGGGGGCAGGTCAGCTTATCACAACCTGTAACATTTCACTTGTTGATAACTGAGATCATGACTGTCTTCCTTTAGGCTCACAGTAACATAATAATACAATGTACAAATCTCAAAGAGTGATTTACATCTGACAAGATGCAGCTGCTGCCCTGACCGTTATGATGACAAAATCAAAAGCACCCATTACATTTGATTGATTTATTTAACCTTATAGACAAAAATCAAAACAAAAAAATGGAACAGAAAAACAAACAATGGAACGGTTAAATCCCAGTGGCAGGGCTGCAGTATGTAGTGCTGTAAGTGGAGCTGAGCCCTGGATAGGAAACGTCAGCTTCAGGACTCACTGCTGAAGAATCCCATGTGGTGCTCCTTCATCACCATCCGTTACCCTGTCAGATCTTTCATGTTTGCAAGTTACCAACATGAGTGGATGTGTTGCTGTGTGTGCTACTGTGAACGCTCGCGTGAATGCGATGGTGCACTCCATGCAGGGCTAGATCATTAGAAGAGTTTTCACACTTGATTCAATCCAGCAGAACCTTATAGTCCTCTCTGCAGTGCCACAGACAAGGTACAACTTTAACAGCAGTGCTGCAGATATTGTATGTAGTGCATGAATCTCTATGGAATCGAAACACAGTGGTCCTGATAATGAACCACGAGTGCCAAAAGAATTCTGCTACTGACTTGACTAGTGTTTGAGAGGGGGTGTTGAACCGAGTGAGGATCCAGAATCAGTCCTCACTATGTGAGCAGCAGGATTACCACACACAACCCTGGGACCTCATCAGGAGGGCATGACAAACAGGCTCTTAAACGCAACATGATAGCTTAAAACACTCAGAACACACACAGCCCAAGGGAATATGTTTGAGATTTTTTAAGGGTACAAACATACGCATTGGAAGGTGCTCATCAGTAAGACCTCACCTTCACATCACGCATTCTTTCACCTTTAAAAGCGAAATTATTACACCTATTATAGATTATATACCACAACAATGAAGACAGAGAGCGATGGAGAAGGAGAGAGAGAGAAAAAGAGAGAGAGGAAGGTGTGCTCAAACACTTAATTAAGTATAGAATCTATCAAGAAGAGATGAGTGGACTGAGAGTGAATTGAAAGGCTGTGTTTCCCTTGCTTCGCATACAAGCACAAAGAGCCAGCAGCCGTGGATGCACAAAAGAGGCACTGATGGAGCAGATGCCGACATCATCCCATTAAACAGAGCAGAGCATTCAGAGCGAGAATGAGGATCACACACACCCGGCACCAGCAACCTGCTGGAAAAGGCTCTAACTCGCACCTTCACACGCACAAATGCACGCACACACACACGAGCAGGACCCTCCTCATTAGCCCTGCTGATCTTGCAGATTTGTGTGAAGCTTTGTTCACTAAATAAACCCTTATTAATAGATGTTTAGAGACTTGAGAGTTTGGAACCACTTAGTTCACTGAGATTTTAAAGAACTAAGGATCCAACCTAGACCACTATGCAAACACAAATGTATCAATCATCTGGTCATTCTATGGTCATTCTGAACACTACACCAGAGCCAAGCACAGCATGAGGTCTGCGAACAGGTCTACAACAGAGCCGTCTGCACCGCAGACACTCCAGATTTGTCAAACTTGACGGCAACCAATGGAAGAACAGAGATATCGCTGCAGTTTGCTGTTAGTTATTGATGGATTACTGTCCATTCAAAGACAAATGCCATGCAACAGATTACCCTGTCAAAGGCTTTAAAACACAGGGGGGGTTCGAAGCAGCACAGGACACACATAAAAGAAATGACAGAGTCCTAGACCGTAATCTAGAGATATTGCTCTTCGATGTTGTGACAGTTTTATTGAGACTATTTTCTTGTAACCACTGCTTCATAGCAAAACAAAGCCAGAACCGCTACATCTACCCAACACCAAATCAGCTCAATTCGAGTTCAGTATTACACCTCAATCTCTAGCCCCATCGTGTACATATCCAGAACGCACCCCCCCCCCACCTGCACCCCCCGAAGTCGCAGCTATTGCAGTCTCTTCATCATATCCGTCACTTTCAATTTTGGCGGCAGCGTGCGCACGGTCTCCTCACCTCTCCCCGCGCGCCGGCCGAGCGCCTCCGCTCTGTGTGTGGGGTTTTTTTTTTTTTTGTTGTTGTTGTTGTTTTTCCTTGCTGTGCCGTTGCCCCGCCCACGCCCACCGCATCCACTGATTGATGGGCCTGCGCCGCTGGAGCGAGTCGCTTTGGCAGACTGACGTCAGCAGCGGCTTACTTTTATAAGAACCCAATCAGAGCTTGTTAGGGTCCATTAAGGTGAGCCCGGGCCGTCAGACTCCCACTTTCGCGTACAGTGTTGGGCGAGAGGCCTGTGGCATAACGGTCATTAGTTATGCCTCTGTATGGGTGTCACAGGACATAGGCTGGAGAACAGCAGTGGCCTAGAATACCTGTTAGGCTCCAAATCTGCACACACACTCAGGAGGGAGAGAAGGAGAGAGGCCCAGCTGCTCCTGGCTGATCACTGAGGCCATCCAGACTGGCCTCTGCATTTCCTGATGTTTCTTTGCTACTGTGCTGTGCCTTATGACACACACATACACACGCACACACACACACACACATTGCATGATGATAAACATACTTTAAGGCTAACTGACAAAAGCTGTGAACCAGTAAATGACCTTACAGTCTGACTTGTTGATATAGTCCACAGCTGTGATAAAACTATCAGAGTGGAAAAGCTAATCATGGAGATTGGAAGGGAAGTGTTTATAGGTCATGCTTGTGGATTATTTTGTGCATTTGCATGGAATTCGTTCTCCAGGGAGCCCAGACACAGGGAGCTGCTCTTGCCATATAAATTAGATCAATTAAACAGATTACATAGTTTATAAAGCTAAAAAGGTTGCAGCTCAGGTTTTGGTTTTTGTAAAAAGCCCAGTCCCCAACAGGAGCCAGTGAGGAACCAGGAGGCCCATCTCATCTGCAGTAACCTGCAGTCGTACCCCTGCCCCCCGTTAAGGCTGCCTTACGTATATTAGCCCTCAGCTAATAAGCCAGCGCCGTGCTGGGAGGCGGGAGCACTGCATCAGCAGATGCCGACCAGGTCTTTAAAGAGCACTTGCAGGATGCACAGAAGCATCCTCACCATATGCCAGTGTAATCAGAGGAGCTCATTTATGGCTCTGCTGAGGGACTAGACCAGTTTAAGCCTTCTTCCTTCTTTAAATTCCCCAGCATCTCAAACTCATGGCCTCTGGGCCTCAAGCAGACACTGATACACTCATTTAAGAGGAGGTGTTTAAGAAGAGTTTAAGCCTAAGGAGGTGATACAGATATTTATGTGGTGTTGTGTAAGATGCAGTAGATCTTTTCACCATGTTTTTGGAGCCATGAAAAAATATATGAAACCCTTCATGTTTCTCATTAATGTATTTAAGTCTGAAGAAAATTAGGTTTGATGCTGGAAAAATAATTAGAATCTATTTTCTTTTAGATAGAAGGTTTGTGAAATTTAATTTTCCAATATCAAGAGATCTAGTAAATTTATCTCATAAATATTGCCTGTTGCCTACTCAACTCAAACAGAAATAGACTGCATCTTAAACAGCTGATGGATGTCCTTTGGGTTTAGTGCCAGAATACCGAGCTAATATTCTTAAACCATATGCAACATTTCCATGAGAATGATCTTAGTGTGCATCCTTGAATTCCTTTGGCAAATTCCTCTCAAATTAGCATATGTAGGATCTAATTTTACATGCTGTCAGGACGATAGAGATTAAAATTAATTAATTCTGTCATTAATTGGCTACGGGTAGTAGGGCAGACATCTTGAGGGTACAGTAGGGTAGGTGGAAGGAGAAGGTAAGCAAAGGCTTGTAACATTGGCGTGTTCCTGCTCCAGCCACTCTATATGTAGTCTGGGAAACAAGCAGGGCTTAAATGTTGAATTCGTTATTTCTGTGTGTATGTGTGTGTGTGTGTGTGTGTGTGTGTGTGTGTGTGAATCGCGTGGGCAGTCTCGGCTACTCTGTGGGAGCTATGTCAGGGTGCTCTGAGGATACCAGGATGAGAAGGAGGCAGAAGGAAGGCAGTGAGAGGACACACGGCTTGTAAGAGCGGCCAACATAAACTGTGTCACTTCATTCGAAAACAATAGAGGACAGGACACGGAGCATCCCCCCAGCCACGGGCCGCATTGTCTGCCTCCTCCCACCCCCTTTCTCTTACTCTCCTCCCAGCCAAGTGAATGGGTGAGGGTGGAGGGAGGGGGGAGTTCGGGGTGTCAGAAGGGGGTCTGGTTGTGTTCCCCCCCTGTCTGTCTGTGTGTGTGCGTGTGTGAATGCACAGACGGTTCAGTAGTAATTTGATGTGTGTCCCGGGGGACGTTTGATGGATTAAAGCAAAGCAGCTCCATTGCTGTGTACCACCTGATCTCTCTCCCACTGCCGCCCCATATAAGCCTGGCTGACTGCTGATCTCAGCTAGTCTCGCAGTCTCTCCCTCTCCTCTCTGTCTTTTCTCTCTCTCCTCCTCTCGCTCTCTGTCTCTCTGTCTCTCTTTCCCGTTCTCCTAGCAGCCCCCGCTGCAGCCCGGGAGCTATCCAGTGCTGAACGACTGCTTTTTTTTTTTCTCTCCTCCATTTTTCCCTTTTTGGTTTTTTTTACACAAACGAGAGGGAGAGAGAGAGAGGGAGTGTGTGTGCGTGTGCGTGTGCGTGTGTGTGTGTAGCCTACAGTACAGCGCGCGCACACACACGGCATCACATCGTCCGTCGTCTCTCCTCTTGCCTGCTCTCCATCTCCTTTATCTCTATTCCTTGTTCTTTTCATCCCTCGTTCTTTTTAACCCTTTGCTGGGAGGTTGGAGCTTTTCTTTGCTTAAGTTGAATGGACGGACGGATCTGCAGTCCAGCTTTGACCAGCTTTGACTCGCTTTTTCCTCCAGGAGCCTTTAAAAAAAAAATCTTCCTTTTTTTCGTCCCTCCGGTTTTCAGTTCGACGCTCATGCGTACAGATTCTTGTGTGTGTGTGCTGACCGTGTGTGAATCATGCCCCGCTCCTTTCTGGTGAAGAAGATTAAGCTGGATGATTTTTCCTCGTCTCCTGTGGTGGCATCTAACCATCATCATCACCATCATCATCACCTGGACGAGTCCTTCACTTTCACACGCTCCATCACAGACTCCGTGACCAGCTTGGGCGTCCGGCTCAGCGAGAATGGTGAGTGCATGTGCACGCATGTGTGTGAGTGCGAATGTGCATGTGTGTGTGTGTGTAAGTGTGTGAGCCGGCCATGTCTGTCTGAGGGATTGTCTGCTGCTTCATGCAACTACCCAGTCGATGCCTTAGCACTGCCAGCTCCAACACTCCACTTCCACGAGCTTTGGTGCCTCAGGAAATGCATATCTGCAGCACAGCAAAACCTGTCTGCTGAGGTAATTTAAGATGGCCATTTTATACCAAACTGAGCTGCCTGTGTCACAGGATTGTCACAAGATGTTTTGTTAAAGCTCGGTGTTTTGTTGTTGTTTTAGTGTCCTAAATCATACCTAAACCTGGCTTAACCCCCAACACTCCCCTCCCCCAACCTGCTGCTACGGCCCTGCACTTTGCTGGGGGGGGTTTCTATTTTTTTTTTTATTTTTTTTTTTATTTCGACTCGTGTGATGTGCAGAAACAATCCAGGTCATGCCGACGCGGTGGGCTTGTGCGACAGGGTTGACAGAAGCCTGGCTTTGCAGTGACGGCTAACGGGCAGCGTGGAGGCTGAAGCCAGTCTCCCCGTGGTCCCGCGGTCGCGAGGCTGTGAGTGCAGCGAGCCCAGCCGACGCCGCTTGGACGTAACGCTTCCTAAGGCATGACTGGATGACGCGTTTGTCCTTAGTTCGTATTGCCCTTGAGTCTCTACCACAGACCAGCCCCCCCCCCCTGGTATGCACATTATCTCTCTTTCTCTCTCTCCCCCTCCTCTACTGCCCTTATTTCTTACACATC
>JAOXYF010000022.1:6043016-6055471 GCA_028565775.1 Sternarchorhynchus goeldii
ACTTTCTCAAGAATATAGTGTTTGCCTCAGTATCGGTCTCACCAGGAGTTACCACACGCCAAAACAAATATTGAGAACTAAAGAAGCAAGTTAACACAGGCTTCATTTAAAACCACTTCTGGTTTAAAAACCCTTTGCTCTCATGTCAATCCTGTGTAACAGGACACAGTCTCTCAGTATATGAAGCACCCTCACAATAACACTTCACCAGGACTCTGATGAGGACACTTAGTGGATTCACTGAAGAACGGTGCACCAAAAGCAGTTTCCCACGATACAGGTCTTCCTCTGCCATTTTGGCTAAAGCAGACTCTTCAAGCATTCCATCGACTAGGAAATACCTTCCCTCTCCTCCTGTCAACGCTTACCTCACCCAGAGGCAGGTACGACCTCTGACCCTTCCGTCTCAGAGTCACTCTGTTCATCTTCCATCACCACCAAAACAGGAACCTCATTTCTTACCACCTCAGTATTGTTTTATGTATGTATTTATTCATGCACTATTTATTCTTTATTTAAGTATTTATTATTTTGTCTTATTTATTTATCTACTTTATTAAAATTATTCATCTGTGTATTTTGAATACTGAATACCGCCATTGACCTTGTAAGATGCTGCTCTTGAGAAAAAAAAAAGTTTATATGCATGATAAAACTGTAGAAAAAGTCCACGGGACTTTTAGCATTTTTTGAAGAGGAACAATGTACAACATTTGAGACATTTGAATGCGGATGGCGATACTTTCACAGGCAATAACTTTTCATTGGCACGGCAAAGGACTTGTGTAATCATAGCTGTCCTGTCTGCAGAATACTTAGGGCAATAAATGACAGCCTGAACACAAACCACAAAGTCATTCTCCATCTTGTTGTTGTCATTTTTAAAAATGAGAGTTTTATTTGGGGAAATGAGATTTGGGTCGGGGGAAAATCGCCCCCCCCCACAGATGCCAGGATACATAATGCACACCGCAAGTAATTATAAAATTTGCTTTAAGCCCATGACACGTGACTCATTTCATCTCCACAGTAACAGCATTCATTGTTTAACAGACCACTTTCATTTAAGTCCATATTGACCAGTTACTTTAAAGGTGAAAGAAGCAGGTGACTAACATCTGTTCTTCATTTTTTTTAATGACTTTATGTATTTCTCTGTTGAACGTCCATCTGACAGTAATCATCTTCTTATTAACACTTCCAAAAGTCAGTCTTGTAATTTGATCTTAACTGGATATGCTGCTAAACTTCCCATCAGCATCCAGATGCAGACACATATAGCCATTTCATACCAGAACACGTAGACAGAAGGTTGGTGGCCAACAGAAAGTACAAATACAACCAGGGCTCACTCAAGCTCATATACTAGGTTCTTGGCAGACTTGGGGAAGAGGGGAGAATTCATGCTCGACATTAGAGAATCAGCATAGTTGAGTAGAGCATCGCCCTAATGCTAACACTGAGAACAGAGCCGGCTGCCGTGGATGCATTTAATGCCTTTAATAACACTGATGGCACCCAAGTGCTGCGTACAAGATGAAAGGATAAATAGGGTCCTCTATAGGCGGATGATGATGATGATCATTTGCAGCATCTGTGAAAATCATTTACTCCAATCAGTGCCCGCAACCCCCCCCCCCCTCCCTTCTTTGAAGTCAGGGTCCTGAAAATGAGCAACAAAACAACATGGCTTATCAGGATTATCATCATCCGTGGCGAATTTAGGCAGCGTTCGGGCACTTTTATCTGTGTTATAGCTGAACCAGGGAAATCAGAACAGCTCTGTAAATGAAGTGGACCAGGGACAGGAGATTAGTCAGCAGACTACTGATGCTATCTTTAATGACTGTTCTTGAGGAGGGAGTGAACCTTAAAGAGAAAACCACTGTCAGGACAGAGCACACAGCAAACCAGCAGGTTTATAAGCTAACACTACAGTGGTGACTATATGCTTACAAAGCTTATGGCTGTCTAAAAGGCTCTAAAAATAAACTCTCCCTACCCCTGCAGAAAAAAGGAAATATTAGAGTACACACATACACATGCACAAACACACACCCCTGTCTCATTATGTTCTTTTCATCAGGATGATTCTCTTTGTGCTAAATGTGAAGCTAGCATCTAGACAGGTGGCATCTGACGTGAACTTGGTCAGGAAGGAGTTTCAAAGCAAATATGTGTCATCAGTGACAGTCAGGCTGAAGTAAACAGGACTCTAATGATGGCTGATAGTGGGCTGCAGAGAAGCAAACAAAACAATGTTCAAACACTGAGGTACAGATGCAGAGGGCAGCGACTGTGTGTATGTTTCATTTTTGTCATCTTCTAGAAGTTTTCGATGGGAGATCTACTATTACTGTTTGACAGCACAACAGAAGAGGGAGTCTTATGTGTTGGTCACTTCTGCCTCCTCCTCCTCCTCCTCCTCCTCCTCCTCATCTCTATTCCATCTGCATCTCTCCTCATCCTCCCCCTATATCTGTCGTTCCCCTCTGACCTTTTCTTCCTCTTTCTCCCCCCCCCTTCATCTCAGTTTCCATTTCTGCCTCACTCTATCATTCTTGCTCTTTCCTCTTTTTGGTCTGTCATTCTCTCCTTGTCTTAGTGTCTGTCTGCCTGCCGTTTCTGTCTGTCTGCCTGCCGTTTCTGTCTGTCTACCTGCCGTTTCTGTCTGTGGGCCTGTCTCTGTTTCCTTCTCCCTCCTTCACTCCCTCCGTCTCTCGGGGGTGAACAGGTGCTAGTGGACAGGCGGAAGACAGAAAGAGTAATTGAGGCTGAGTCTGACCTTGAAGTAGAAGGTCATGGCAGCAGCAGGCGAATGCGCTGTCAGCGTTTTGCATATTATAAAACGGGCAACACAATCTCGGTAATGGTGCGAAACCCACAGGGAATCAAAGATGAGCTTCTCTTCCCGCCCCTCACCTCCCCTCTGCTCTTCCATTCTCTCTATTCAACCATCCATGCAACCATCCGTCCGTCCATCCATCCATCCATCCACCTATACATCCATGACCTCTTCCACTTAACCATTGACTTTCTTTGTCCTGAAGTCGGGCAGTTCAAGTGTGTAAGTGCAGTAACAGAGACAGTAGGCCTTTCCTGGTCCAACCTCTTAGCCTAGTTCATTATCAGAGAATGTATCATGTCTGTGAAGAACTCATTATTTTTGATTCTTTGAACATTTATCTTTTCTTCTATGCTTTCTCACTGCATAAGAGCCTTCAAACCTAAAGCCTAAGATTAGAAGCAATGATAAACCCACTGAATAGTGAATAGTTTTATTATGCAAAGCCCTTGATAACATGTATAACAGCCTTTAAAAGGACATTCTAAAATTTATGACTAGCTTTACCTCTCTATTTTTCCTTGCAATTAAAGGACAACCATTTTTTAATGTATCTTAAGCAATGTCCGTTTTAAATAAGGGAAGACTGCTCTAAATGTTGTCCAGAAGTCAAAGTAATTGTGGATGTTACATGGACTACCAACAGAAACTGAGATATGATGGAAAAAACATTGTTCCTCTTTGATAAACTTGTAAATATGTTTGTAAATATGTCACAGCAATAATAAGACACTGCATGTGGAGAAATTTTGATCTGTTTGGTTTTTCTCTTTTCTCATGTTTTTTGCATAATACATACTGGTACCAGTAAAAGCCTGGACAGAATACACAAAATCAGGGACATGACTTAATTAGCTAATTATCTGCTGTAGGCTGTGTTGACCAGTTGTTGTCAACGAGAGATCATTCTCTGTGTATTCTAGATCTATCGAAGTTCTCTCTCTCTCTCTTTCTCTCTCTCTCTTTCTCTCTTTCTCTTTCTCTCTCTTTCTTTTTTTTGTCTTTTGTCTAAGTGCCCAGCCTGGCTGTGCAGTAACGAAAAGTGCCAAAAATTAAAGTGTAATTTCCATAACAAAAGCCTTCAACATATGGCGGCCTACCCAAGAGCCCCCATATGGTCCTCAAGCGACAGGATTTAGATTTTCGCTCTCTTTCTTACCCTCCCCACCCTCTCTTGCTCTCTCTCTCTCTCTCTCTCTCAATCTCTCTCTCTCTTTCTCAAAATGTGTGAAAAATGTTAAGCCATGATTGAGAATGAGTGGTTTTGATTTTTTCTGCTACTGTTATTAAAAGTGGGGATAATACTGAGGATGATGATGATGATGATGATGATGATGATGATGATGATGACAGTAATAAAACCAATAGCACAAGCATTTCCAAGTGTTATTGTTGTGATTCACCTGTTTGTACCTTTATTTAATCTACATTACATTTATGTAGTAAATTACTACATTTTTTACCGTACAGAATCCTATAATCCACACTGAATTTGGGAGTCTTAATATATAATTTAATTTCCTGTACTACAATGCACACATTTATGTGCTTGTTTATTGACATTAAAAAGCACCAGATATCACCATTTAGATGTCTTCCAGCCCCATTTGCCATAAATACCCCTCTTTCCCTGTAAGAATCTGTTTAATACCAATGACTTGTAGGTCAAGACTGCAAAAAAGCCATTAAAAGGGCATTCTGCACACATTAACAAGGCACTACTGCAGCACCGTGCTTCCTGTCAGACAGCAATCACTGAGCAGGTATTAACCCTGACAGAACTAATACATCTAACATCTGAGGGAGAAGCAGTTCATGAGTGCTGATCCAGGACCTGCCTTGCCTGTGTGAATAACGGTATAGCAACATTATAGCAGCCTGAAATCCATTATACAGAACTGATCTCAGATCAGTGTCAGAATACACAGTAAGAACAGCATGACTTTGAAGGCAGAAGCATCTGTTCTAGTGCCATTATGCCATTCTTGATGATTAAAATTTAATGGAACATTGATTTTATGCTGAAGTAGAGTGTTTTCCAGACGTGGCTCTCAGAGAATGAGGAGACAAATAGAGAATGGAGTAAAACTGAGTTATGGCAGTAAGAGAAGGATTATTGCAGCGAGTTCAAGCATAGGACTCCCCTACCATCCTACAGCTCAGATGGACTGCTAGAAGGAGAGAGAGAGACAGACAGAGAAAGACAGAGAGATAGCAGCACAGAAAGAGAATAGAGACCTTTATTGTTCAATGATTTATCACCTCCTGCCTGGAAAAATATGTATCTTTTCTCTACAGCTTTTAATCATATATTTCGTATATCTCATCTAGTTTAATATTTGCTTAATTGCACTCAACAATGAGGTGAATGTTTTCTCAACAATGTTGAATGTTATACATTAATTAATTAAAGTTAAGGAAGCATGTATCAAGATGTTTTTGTCATTTAATATTCTTTCACCATGAAGTATACATTATTCAGTAGGTTTCATGCTTACGAACACTATTATTCAGTAGGTTATTATTCAGTAGGTTTCATGGTTAAGAACACTATTCAAAATATTTCAGGAAACTGCTTATCTAACAGCAGATTCGCTATAAATGGAATAAAATAAGAAGCATACAGATTCTGACATTTTTAATCCACTCATATATTGTAATTACATATATATATATATATATAATAATTCCTGAATTGGGAAAGTGCCTGTGTTTACTACACTGGTCAGTGTGACACTGCTGGTCAGCTTACTCTGTCCCAACCAGTCCTGTGCCCTGAATCAGGCTATCAGTATGTAACTTTAAACAGGAAGTGCAAATGCACAACTTATTGACTCTTTGACTGACATCCATTTACTTTCAGTTTCAGCACAAACTAGAATAAGAAGATAGAACAAGATGTCTGCAGCTAATCTGCACTGGCAAGGTTGTCTTCACTTTATGCAAATTCCAAAACTGTTATATAAGAAAGAGCAAACAGGTTGGTACAACCGGTCTGCTTCAGGCAGCACAAATACACCATGGAAAATATTTTGGTGTTCAGTATAAAGATTCGACCATGGAACAATGGGTCACGTGATATCAATTTATCATAAATTGGCTTGATAGAGGAAGAGTGTGGATCACATTTATTTGATTTAACAGTACAGTAACTATCAGCCCCAGATCAGTGATGCTTCTTCATGTCCTATAAAGGAAACAAGCAGTGTCTGCATGTCAGTATTGTTTGTCGTGAGTTTATGGAGTGTTACATTCAAGGTAGCTGTTAGTATCTCACCGGCACTGTGTCAGTGAGAGATATTAGCATCATGTCTAGTAGACATATGGACCTTTATTCTAGTGAAGGCCTTGAGATATTATTTAGAACAATACACTAAGTTATGATCCTAATATTAAAATGTTTACTTGAGATTCTGAGATTCTACTTTGTTACAGGACATTTTTTTAAATTCACCTTAAACTTAAATTCACCACAAAACACAATGCACAAGAAAATGTATGAAGTATTAATACAAAGAAACAAAATGATACCTATGTAAGTGCTTTTCTCTGTTAGGTTCTTCTCTTGTGAATCTATAGATTACAGGATGGACGTCTTATAAAAAAACATTTATGAGTGAGCCATTAGATTGCATAAAGGATCAATTATAAATAACCATCTGCAATATTGAACATACGGCAGTCAAAAGCCCAGCTGTCTGAGTAGCATCTGACCAAACGTGCTTTCTAACTTCAAGCCCGGATGTTACTGAAAGTCTTGATTAACTGGATCATTCGATTGATACTGGTGTATTAGATCGGGGCTGGAATTAAACTGCAGGAGAGTAGAACCAGAGCTTTCCACACTTCTGTGTCACAAATATGCAATGCTGCAAAATAAATAACAATGGTAGAGAATAATAATAAAATCTTCGCCATTCATTAGAATGCCTTGCCAGCCAGAACTGTCTTACTTCAGGTCATTCTGTGCTTTACTGGAGGGCCCTCTGCTGGCTACAGCTGCTCTCATGTATACATGGACACGTGTTACTCTACCACAGAATCTGTGCAAATCCTATGTATGGTCCTCAAATTCTGGGTCTTAATCATCAGTTCAGACAGTGAGCAGATATACTGGACCACTTCCACTGGAAGCATCTGTGTGGACACAATAACGGCAAACACTTTAGGCTTGGGTTACCAGAGAACAGGTCTGCAGAAGCATGGCAGGTCAGAGCTTTAAATCCTGGCTGATTTAGTAGTGGAGTGCTGCTGAATCTGTCCATTGTCAATGGGTCCTTGAGCAAGCCTCCAACCATGCATACAAGTGAAAAGAAAAATGGTCCAACCTATTACCAATAAACAACTTACAGAGACGGTTTCACAGTCTCACACTCGTAAAACAGTGGCAAGTTCAGTACAATAGTGGGAAATGAAAAATGTTTGGGTAAAGTGGAGAACGGTATCAATGATGCAAGAATTTTTCACACCAGGAAAAAAGTCTTGGTAGGTGAATAAAGGACAAAGTAAAGTATAACTTTTTAAATAAAGACTGTGACTTGTCATAGTTGGCATTTATTACAAAACTTAGTCATATCTTTGAGACAAATACAGACATGAGTTCAGCTCTCACTCTTTTATTTACGAGGTCATACAGTTCGAAAGGAGCTGTGTGCACGTGAATTTGTAGATCATGTACCATGAAAGAGGCCTTATGGGAAAAGAGGAAAAAACACTTATAACTCCACTCAAACTTGCACTTCAGAATCTTTATAGATTGTCGACTGTCTTTCCCTCAGCTGTTTTTTTCCAGTTCCCAGACACAGCAGTGCTGCAATTATATAAGCACCTCTTTTAAGAGTCGACAGTTTGTCTCTGTGCGGACACACACCGAACAAGCGTCCCAACCGACCGAAGCCTCATTAAAAGACTCTTCTCTTCCGCGTTGCGTTTCATCGCTTGTGACGGCCAGGCTTTTAGCTGGCCGTGCTTGATGTTTTGCGTTGTTTGTGTGAAAGCCCATCTGCTTGGTCCTCTCTCCGCTGGCAGGAGGTCCTCGTTCTCCTTCTGCTGCTCCTCTGAAGCGCTGTCAGGAGAAGAAACTCGCGGCGTTTAAAAATATGAGCGTCGCACACTCTTCATTAGCCATCCACAGAGCAGAGTCAAGGAGAGCGGCTGGAAAACGAATGAGCAAAACTTGCAAAACAGTCGTCAAGGACAAGTGTGTGTGTGTGTGTGTGTGTGTATGGGGGGGGGGTTATTATTATTATGGGACACTGAAGTGGGGATGAGTATTTCTTGTTATTTGACTCTTACAACATGAACACAGTCATTTTCAAAATCTCGGGTGGTGAGTGATGTGTGTGAAAGGAAGCGATTGTGAGTGTTCCTAAACTAATCAAGTGATTCAGGCTGTGGTGTGGATTCAACTTCAGTCACCATAAGAGGCAGAATTCACATGCCCCCCCGCCAAAAAAGAGGTCTGTATCCACTGTGCGCATTACTGACGAGAGTTAGGAGGAAACTTTTACATTCACATCTTGCCAAAGTTTGTGTTAGAATGGTCTAATTCATTAATTGCATAGGTCAATGTAGAGGAAACACTGTTACATCTGTGCTGAGATCAGGGCCAAAGACCATGCCAGGACTGAACTGAACCTGGGCTGATCACATGCCAGAAAGAAACCAGACTGAAGTATTGACTTATTAAGACACTTTACTGGTACCAGATGGAAATTTTAGGATCCAAGATGGACATTTTTGGAAATTTACATCTAACAGTTTTAATACAATTTATTATTGATTCATAAAACAAAACCAATAGTGTGAAGATTGACATTTTCTTTATTACAACATACAACATTTTTATTATGACATTCGCTTGTCAAATAATATTTGTATTAATATTATTGTATTAGCATTGTATTAAATGCATTGTATTAGCATTTGAAGTTTTTTGTGCAGTTTGATGTATCTTTGCCCATCACTGATAAAACATTTTAAACATCAGTTCAGTTCCTCCAGGCACAGCTGCTTAACACAGCTTCAGTCACAACACCTGCTCACAATTTAGAACACACACACACACACACACACACACACACACACACATCTGCCTGTATCATGACATTGCCAAGCTGTCAAGATGACAATCTTGTTTGCTGGTAGAACAGAACTGACATGTCTTGTTTAGTATCAGTATATTACCAGATGATCCCGTTCTGGATTGCATGTGAAACTGTACTGACTACAGACTTTGCCACAGCCCTTAAAGGTCAGAGGTTGAAGAAACTGCACATCTGGATGAATACCTCATTTTCTCATTATTGGCTGTTTTTCAGATGTGCTTTTTTTTTTTTTTTTTTTTTACAAAAAATGCTGTTGTAAGATTTTTTAAAATCAACTTGATTTATTAACTCCTGAATCAAACAAACAACAACAGCAAAACACACGTGATGAGTGGAATCAGTTGTGTTAGATCAAGCCTCATGTAAAATGCAGTAAACCCACTAAAACTGACACTATTAAATGATAGATATCACTGTTATCACTGTTAAATGACTTTATCACTATTACTACAAAGAATTTGAGTCTTCAGGGCACAGATTACATTTTATGTTAGACTAAATTATATTGTCAGCATGAATTCCCCTCCAGTAATCCATTTTAGTTGTAAAAACTGTGTCTGGGAATCTGAATCAAACTGAAGTACAATGTAAACTGAGCAGGATGCCCTTCTGCAGTACAAATCAGTGCTAACTGCTTGTCACCACAATCCCTATACAAATCCACTTCAGTTACCTCATGCCCCGATTGCATTGCATAATCCAACAGCAAAAGCTCCTTGCCATCATTATCACTTTACATGCCCAGAACTGCATTGGGATATATGGAGGAGAGGAGACAGAGAGAGAATGAGAGGTTAGGGTATAAATAAAAATCACTGGTGTGTCTCCGACAGGCACTTGGCAGGTAATTTTCTACAGCAGCTCTGGTGACTGGAGTCTCGTGGGAGTCAAATCTAATATTAACAGCTAATTATCAAGTGTGAGCTGTCACCTCCATGACCTACCGTAAAACACACGCACACACACACACAGAGACCGTAAAACACACGCACACACGCACACACACACACACACACACACACACACACACTGCCTGTTAAAATATATAAATGATGTACACCAGAGTGATTAGGATGACAGACTTGTGATTTTCAGACCCTTTGGGACTGACAGAACTTGACAGTGCATTTCTGACTGACAGGCTGGACCTTAACAGGCAGTCATCATTTTCTAGTCTCTGCAGCTAAACAGTGGTAGTGTGGGGGTCTTTAACGTGCTTTTTACTGACCATAATTTTAATACGACGTTATTGTTTTAGTCCCAACATTATTCCCATACATAGCTACACTCACTGACTGCAAGACTTTCATCCTACATCGCTTGTCATTAACTGATTCTTATATCTTAAAAAAAAAACAACTATGATATATAAAATGCAACAGCTGCGTAAATAATGAATACATCTCCAAATAAATTATTTTTTCACTGAAACAGTCATGGACGCATTTGGGAATTATTGCGATATTGCAACATTAACGGTTTTTTTTTTTTAACTTTGGCAGGTTCAAAGGTCCAAGCAATTAAATGGCTGTGGTTTTCAAAGTGATTAATACATTGCACAGCCAGTTTCGTGCAACGAGAACCTAGCGAACTAAACAAACAAACAAAAAAAAACACTGCATAGACTACTCAAGAAACGTGCTGCAACCGTTTGCTTACCATGCTGAGGAATCTATGAAACATCTTGTATTACTATTGTACCATACACAGACTACCCATCAGTAACTGATTTCATTTTTGCAGGAAAAAAACTTGAATTGTCGGCTGTCCCGTTATTGACATCCACCGAATCTGCAAATCCTCAGTAATTTTTCCTGAGTTGATGTCTATCATATTTAGTGTAGCCTATTACGGCTCCTGTTAGGTTCTGTTGGTCAGGGTTTTAAAGTGCTTCTTCACCATACCACAGCAAGTTAGCCCGAGCGCAAATTCACGAGCGCATTTACAAATCATTTTCAATCATTTTTGCACGCGTGACACCTCCTAACGGTTATCATCACTGGTCGTGTTTTGCTGGACGCTACACGTACAGTATCATAACGACTCAAAAATCCATCGGTTGTTACTCATGAACCCGCCCACATATTGACGCATGCGTTTAACCGTGTGAGGATTGCCATAAATTTCCGGCTTTGTTAATATTAAAATTTTGAATGCATGTATAGCAGTTCTAGTTTTATCTTTCTACAGCGGTTTGTGACTAGTGGCGAGAGTAGTGCGGGCAGTTTAGATATTGAAAAACGGTCAGATCATTATGACAATGTTAAGGAAATTGACAACACCCCGATTGATTATTCGGCTATTTCCGTTAATTCTAGATGAAAGTTCAAAGCCTCGTGGATACAGTAAATGTAAACCTTGCATTTCATCTTAACTATCTCGGAGTATCACAAGAAATACATACATATCTAACGCTACATTCACTTGTTGTGACCATCTTCTCTTACTAGTGCCTCTGTTTACAAGAAAAGCAGTTGTGCTATGGTACACTGGCATATCCCAGAACGTACACTTCTTGGTTTATAATGCTATTGTTATCAAATCACTTATTCATTAGCTCATTCGCGTAGGATACAACGGATATCGTAATTATTTCTCCAAAAGTCGTATTATGTATCACAGGGGGAAGTGGAGGTAACTATTACTACTCATTTGGGAGCTGCCATATGTTTGCTGCTTACCGGAGGTTACAGATGAAAACGATTCCAGCCAAGGTCATTAAATAAAATATTTCCGACTTGCTTATTGCTCTTGGGAGCGTTCACTCCTAATCTTTAGTGATTGAAAGAGAACTACGATGTAGTGGACTCGTTTACAGTTTATTAAATCGTAGGCTACACTGAACTGCAGGCTGCCTTTCATTTTAAAAGGTCAGGTCAGTGCGTGTTACACTGTTAATGTATCTCCGGTCAAAATCTTACTACTGTCTGTTTCTTTGCAACTTAATAAAATGGTTAGGGTTAGGGTTAGGGTTAGTTAATATCTTTTTTTTAACCTATCGCCTACAACAACTTTTTCACATAAACGAAAGTTATATCGGGGAGAGAATGTGCGCAAAACAAACCGATTTAAAACTTTTACTTTAAACTCACAAATACAAGAATATACAGTATATTCCGACTCGAGTTTCCTCGTCATTCACAAAACCTGTAGTGCCGATATTCCCCACAAGAGGGCAATATCTGCTAAGAAAAAATGGATATATATAAAATTTATGTTTTTATTTATTTTTCTCCCCACAATCCCTTATGTTAAGTGTTCTACCTACAGAGTACTTCCGGTTACAGCTGCTGTGGATTCTATTTCACTCTTTGGATTGGCTGGAGTTTCTAGCATACAGCGGCTATTATTGAAATTGTTATACATACATTTGTAAATTCTTTCAATATTATAGTATTAACTGTTTGTTTAGCTTTCAACTCCACACCACAACTCTCTGTCTCTCTATATACCGAGTTTACGTACAGAAAATGCCTCGCGGATGGCGCACAGCTTCAGGGCAA